>JAQGBY010000508.1:0-43350 GCA_034698785.1 Mycogona germanica | reverse complement strand
TCTAAAAAATAGAAACCCAACAGAAAACAGTGTTTACTGACGAACTTTGCTGGTAGTCAAAAGGATTTCAGACCTTATACCATCTTTGGTTTACACCAAGAACAGGAAGGCCTAATGGCAGAAGGGCAGTCGCACAATCGGCCATCTTTCTCATTCCTTTACATGCGCCAACGAAGTGAAAGGCCTTGAAGAATACGTCCAAATATTATTACTCGTGGAATAGGTGTCTAAAAAATAGAAACCCAACAGAAAACAGTGTTTACTGACGAACTTTGCTGGTAGTCAAAAGGATTTCAGACCTTAAACCATCTTTGGTTTACACCAAGAACAGGAAGGCCTAATGGCAGAAGGGCAGTCGCACAATCCGCCATCTTTCTCATTCCTTCACATGCGCCAACGAAGTGGAAGAATACGTCCAAATATTATTTATTACTCATGGAATAGGTGTCTAAAAAAAGGAATCCCAAAAGAAAACAATGTTTACTGTCGAACTTTACTGGTAGCGAATAGAATTTCAGACCTTTTTACCATTTTTGGTTTGCACCAAGTAGAGGAAGGCCTAATGGCTGAAGGGTAGTCGTGTGCGTGTAATCAGTTGATTTTCGAGGGACATCGACATTTCTAATGAAAACAAGGTACAGATGTGGAGGGGGAAAACAGTCCAAGGTATTCGCTGCAATTGTTATGCACACATGCATCGTTGCCGCATGTTTTTTTATTTCTTTCCCCGGCAAGCTTCCGCGAAGACCGGAACTGTCTATGAGGACGCAGTGGCGGTCATAAATCTTGATGGCAATTCGTTTTGTTTGACGTTTCGGTTCGAATTCGACCGTGTCTCGGCATAGTCGTGGCAGTTCTTTTTTTTAGCGCTCTTTTCCGACTATTGTTTGTTGTGTGTGTGTACTGGCGAGGTGACGCAGAATTCCGCGGTCTATTTTTTTTGTTCGTCAGGACTCGACTTGGGCAGGGCCCCTGAGCGCGCCCTCTCACGCAAATACTTAAAAACGCTCGTCTATTTTTTTTTGGTAACTATTTTTTTGTTACTGAGACGCGAAAACGAAGCAATAATGTTGACGCGGGAGAGATAGACTTTGTAGAGGGTCGTAACTCATTTGGGGACGCTGCCCTGTCAGCACGACCCGTTTATAATTGGAAACTTTGGAAAGTCGATTCGATCTGTGTGTGTCGTGTGGCACAAACCCCCTAAACCCCAATTGCCCCACGAAATGATTTGCTGCTGATCGACACTGTGAATCAATTAGTCCTGAGTTTTATTGAAGTTCCTTTTTATTTTTTGCCATGCCCGAATTTGGTGTTTGGTCGCGCGGGTCAACACACAGCTAGCTATCTTGAGGACTCGGGGTTGATTTACGAATTCAGCGAGACCATACTCGAGATAATCATGAAATGTTATCGGAATACTCTGTTCTGGAATGCGACATACGAAATGAGAATTCGAACTCTCGACATCACTATTTTTTCGACTTCGAATGGAAGGTCTTTAAAGAAATTGATTTGCAAAATCGCATTGTTCATGTCATCATATGAAACGGTGAATCGTATAGTGGTGTAAGTAGGGTTTTCTCGAATGCTTGAATTTTTTGAATGCAACCACAAGTTGATAAATTAGTGCAAACTTAATTCCTACATGTCTCATAAAAGTACATGTATGTTTTGTTCATGGCTGCTGGTCACACGTTACTTTCACGGTGGGCAATTTGGCACAACACCCTTAGTTTTTGTTTGTTCCTAAATCCCCCGGCCCCCCTTCCCTATTCGTTTCTTCTCACCTGCAAGCACGAACATTTTCGATGATGACAAGTGGGGAGGTTGGGGGAGGAGGAGGAGGAGGAGGATGGAGTAGAAAATGACGCCAAGGGCCAATTGGCTTATTGTTTGTAGTTGGGATTGCGGTTGGTCGGTAAGGGGGGTGGGTGGGGGGAGTGAGGGTGGTGAACTGGGGACTTCAGTAGAGCGAGCTGGATTATTAGTACAGTGTGTGTGCGATCGTCACAGGGCATCGGATGCACGGTCACCCGGGTGGTCAACGTCTAATTGGCAGAGGGCCCAAGGGCAAAGCAGACAAGACAACATGCCTTATTCCAACCCCCTCGCACGGTCACGCTCGGTCATTCCAGAGTGGACAGACATCCTCCAGAGACCCCAACATCATTCTTACAATACGTCAAATTATTAAATTGAATCCTTCTAAAGATTGCGATATTGCATGCGTCTCCATTGAAAAACATCGCTGCCCCTTGCACTGATGCATCACACATTGCACCGATGCATCACACATTGCACCGATGCATCACACATTGCACCAATGCAACATAGATCGAACAACAGTTTCAGCAAAGTCCGGAAGAACAAAATTTGAAATGGGATGTTGGTAAATGCATTAAAATGGGGGTATTTCGTGGTAGGGGGAATTTGGGTGGTAATAGTACAGGGCGGGGATAGAATAATAATATTTATTTTTCGATAGCAGGGATGTTTGTGCCACGCCCAAACACCGGTGGTAGTCCGCGCTCATAAATATGCAACATCGGCACGTGACTGCTGGCAATGAAATTATTTCTGAAAAATTGGACTCGACGTCGTGACATTTTGTGTATACGGGGGTCAGTTCCAGAAATGAACATTTTGTAACGGATATAATTAATTTTGCGCCTCCGCCTGATTGGTGCCACTAATAAAGGGAAATTGCTGTTGGCCAAGCCTGACTAATTGACTCTGACAATTTATTGGCTCGAGTGATTATATTATACTGTACAATGATTTTGCTTGACAGGTGGGATTGTGACGTTCGATTGATCGACTGCACGCAGCTGCCCGGAACAAATTTGCTTATATGAATATTTATTATTTGTGTGGTTATTGCACCAATTGCAGATGAACGAATAGAATTTTCTGTCGACAAACGGCGAAGTTAAAAAAATTCTAAAAGGTTGGCTCTAATAACAAAAACACAGACAATACGATTTATCGACCGGATTGTATCTGGAACTGTCCTGGATATGGAACTCATGAAATATAAATTTCAAATTACATCCGTTTCTAAGGTAAAAATGAAACATGGTGGTGGGCCCTCTCTAAATCTGACTGAATCGTTTTAATCGACATAATTATACTGGTCTCTCAAAAAGTGAATGTTATATTTTCGTAACATTTTTTTTTGATTTTTATCTCAAACTGTTACGAACGGCAGTTTATAAAAATGCCGTAAAAATTGTCTTGGGGCTCTTCTGAGTTAGCCCGCCCTCCTACAGGAGCTCAATACCGCATGCAGGTGTTGTATTTCCCCTGTGCTTTCAATTTTGCCTCTGAAAATGATGGAGAAAAATTTCTCCTGCGCACGCAAACTCGGAATGGACTCTGAACAGGAGTCCACTGTCAAAAACAGACATCCACCGTAAAAAAACCCAAATTCACAATCAGATTCATTACGTCATCCACACAGGTGTTTACATTTTTTTAAACATGCCCCTAAATACAATAGATATAATAATTTCGATGTCTCGGTAGTCGAAGTCCCGTTTATTGACACTCTACATTCCCGATATCGTTGGTCCCCAATTGTGAAATGGTGGGATGGCGTCGCGCGGCGAACAAGTTGGCCACGCGAAACAGTCGTTCGCCGCTGGTGGCGACACCGGCGTCTGTCTAACTCGACAGTCGCCCCCTCGAAATACGGTTCTGCCGACCACTGAGCAAGCCCACTTCATTATTCATGGATTTCGACCATTCCAACCCCAGTTATTTGAGAGCGCATTTCGTATGCAGTTATCATTCTGACTCGTCGTGTGCGTGCTCGGCGTTTTCGCGCCAGTCAGACCAGGAATTTGATCCAGCACCACCTACGGACAACTTTATACCCGTAACGAATATTCGCTTTTAATTAAAGTAAATAATACATATAATTATGTTTTAGTGTTTGGGCGAGCTGATATTTATCGTTCATCTCTCCCCACTATAATTACATCAGCTCCCGCTTCATTGTACGACAGACTTAATAAACTTATTGTTACGGTTGACTTTTATGAAACGGTTGGATCCCGCAAAAAAATATGTGGTTACCTATTTTTGAGGTTAGTTAAATTAAGTGAGTTTGCTCTGTTCTTGCTATTTGTTAATTCCGTTACCGTTTAAAAATTCAACTGCAATTAAAAGCGATCAAACTCATAACTTCACCATCGTTGACTTTTTAAAAAACTGAAAATGTCCTCATGTGAGGTCTCGGGAGGATTCATGACGCATCCATCCATTCGACATCCATTGAAGCAAATGTCCGAGAATGCAGACGTGGTAGCGTTTCGTGTTATTGGTCACGCTACAAGTGCGTTATTATCAGATTGCATTGATTGGCTCTTTGGACGAGCGTCTATTTTTGATGCGGTTTGTTCCCTCAGACGTAAGCTGTATGACGCCGGGAATCACCGTGACGCTCTTGACGTCGGCTGTCATTTTGTCCCATGCCACTCCTACAAAAAGGGTTGTACCCGTTTTCAATTACATTGAGTGGAAATTGTTATCTGAGTAGAAATCAATTTGTTGGAATTGATTCACTCGGAAAGTGTTGCATTATCCCAAAAATACAAGGTGAAATCGTCATCGGATGAATTTATTCACTGATGGCTTTTGCGAGTTTCAAATATGATACGGAGTAATGCATAATTTATTTCATCGAAACAATTTGATATTGGAATACAGAATGCTATTTTCATCCATAAACTGTTAGTGTACATTTTTTTTTGACTCATTAATTTTTAATCGCCAATTTTTCTTAATTTACGACATGATATGGATACAATTCAATAAGCCGCCAATAAAGATAAACGCTAATACAGCTGTCCTTCGCAAAAAAGATTAATTGTACACTACATTAAATCGGTTCATTAATTTTTTGTGAGCCATCCCAGAGCCGCTTTCGCACAAATATTTTTTTCCTCAATCGAATGAATTTGAAATCGGTGAAGGTCTGCACTTGTCGATCAAAAGACTGGTTGGTGCACAAGCCACAGCAATTAAATCGGATAAGTTTTGGACCGTAATTTAATTTGCTAGGCAGCGGGACACCAGAAACAAGCTTCCCCCCCGCTTCTATATAATTTTTTTGGTAGTGATCTACGAAGAGTAGGCCCTGTTCATAAAACTCACGATTGCAGCCAAAGTTATGCCGACGGACTACAGAGGGGGGGTGGGGGGTTCTCGGTCTGGTCTGAAGGCCGACGAATATAGCCAATCACCACATGGGGTAAGGCCTATCGCCGAAAGCCTTCAGCGCTAACTCATAAAAATAATAATATAAAATTTTTAATTGTAGAGTACACGGAGAAGCCTGATAAGACAATGGAAACATAAAAAAATATTCTTATCTGCGTGACGTTTCTCTCGCGACGGGGATCGTTCGCACCTCCCCACCACCACCCACCCTCTATACTCCAACTACCAGCATCTCTAAACCAGTGGTGAGCACACTTTTAGAGAGCCCGGACTTAGCTAATACCGAATTACTCCCAATTACCTTTGCTGCGCCACTTGAAATGGTTTAGAACAGGAAGCTCCAGCGCAGTTGGTTAAACGACGGACTGTGGCTCGGCGGTCCCGGGTTCGATTCCCGGCGCGGCTCTGGCCGGGGTACTGGTGAAAATGTGCCTCTCACATAGTGCCTAAGCACTGAGGGGTACAGAATCTTCCTGTTGTGAACCGTCACTTCAGTGAATTCATCATCATCATCATCATCATCCCCACAATTTAGCTTAGATCATTCAAAGTTAATCAATCACATGTGCAGGTTATGTAACTTTGAAAGTTTAAATGGAATTTTCTTAAATTCTACATTCAAAATAAATTCTCTAACATTCTTATCAACTAGAAGATTTATTATGAAGTCGAAATTTTATTCAATAATTATTCTTCATTGAACATACTTAATATATGAAAAAATTTGCATCAAATAGCAGAATGACATTTTATTTATAAATTTATTCGAAACTGATCATGTTTACTAGTGTTTCATAATTATAAAAATCATCTTTATTGGATTCTTTACGATTTTGGCATTCGATTTTTAAACGAGGTTTCAGTAATTTTTGATTTTTGTAATTGTGAAACGCTGGTAATAAACATGATCAGTTTCTAATAAATTTATAAAGGGTAGACAAGAAATTCGAATTTTGGTTTATGTTCGAAATGATTTCGTTTCAAACCTGCAGTTAGTGAGACATAAATAAATCTTCGTAAATTCTACCACTAATCCAAAATAAATCGAGTCAGATCGGTGCATTGTGCGTTTGCCTCGCAACAGGGCTCAGCACAACATAGTCGCTCTCCACTAGGAGGGCATCACCTACCAGATCCGATCTCCTCACAAAAATATATACTCCAAAAATACAATAACCAGCGAACAACCATTTGGCGACCGCTGCTCCAAACCATCAACCAGGTGTCTCTTTTTTATAGAAAAACCACGACCCGCACATTCTTACCTGCAGCGCGAAAATGATGGTACAGTACTAATTGGTACCTCGACCCGAGAACCCCAATCTCTCTCGCTCGCTCATCTCCTCCACCACCCCCCACCCCTACCATCATCATCCTCCAACCACCCACCTGTCTCGCTAAATTTACGAGGAGAGAAGAAAACAATAGATTTTGATTGACGCGTTGCGCGCGCCACAGCGAGCTTTTCGATCCGTCCGATGGCTCTTTTTTTAAGAGAGAGTTTTCTCCGATTTTTCATCGTCTCCTCCCCGCTTTATCTCGTCGTGGCGGCTAACCCATCAACTTGCGTTTCACGCACACGTCGGGCATAAAAACACACATACAGAAGAAAAAAAATGAACGTTCATTTTCCTAAGTGCTTTTTATCTCGTTCTTTTCGTTCTTTTTTTCTTCCTGTGGTGATGAGCCCAGAGAAAAGGAATTCCAGTTGTGCGTCTCCTCTCTCTCTCAGCCTTGCACCTGATCATCGCGTACGGTGTTATTATTGTCCTACTGTGTGAACCCTCCCATCTCCAGTCCTGACAGAACCGGTGTCAGTGTGGCGAGAGTGCCTTACGAAAAACTAGATCGATAAATACACATTTTCCGGGTTTTGCTCCTCCATTTCGTACCTCCACTGATATATCACGCTTAATGTACTGTTCAAGTATGCTACCTACATGTTCAAGTACATTAGGTTATCACATGTCACCTGTTTTACGAGACTATATTTCGGTGGTCCTGGGTATGGTTTCACGACGAATCTTCGGCGCGAAGAAAAATCTTCGGCGCCATGTGATTGGCTGATTTGGTGACGTCGAAAGTAAAACGTCACCAAATCAGCCAATCACAGGGCGCCGAAAAAAAAATTTCGCGCTGAAGATTCGTCGGGATACCCTGATCTGACAATGCCAATATCAGTTTTGTAACTATTAAATCGGTTAACAATTGCCTATCACCCATTACATGTTCATTTACATTTACATGTACAGCACAACAACAGTAGAATTCATAGCAGATGTGCCACATTCAGACCATTCAGTACGTGCTAATGTGCAGAATTAGGATCACATCAATTTAACATTTGCATTGCCATAGGCCATTGCCATCCCCCACCACAGGTCCCTCTCTTGGGGGGTTGCTTGCGGGTAAAATTTGTAATTTGTAATTGCAAATTAGCCAGGTCGTACGGGTATTGTACATGTACATTTCAGTTACAAAACAGGGAATAAACTTAATTTTGTGATCCACCGTAATGTTCGCATTGGTTAAGCCAAGGTTTGTCCAAAGTTGAAAACATATAAAATTGTCGTTATATATATTTTTTTTCTCTGGTAGATACACTCGTACAGATCTGACAGTTCTCTAGGTAGAAAAAGTATGATTGCTGAGAAACCCGGCGCGCACCTAAGCCTATATGTCTTGTCTACTGTACGCGTAGATGAAAAGCAATACCCTTACTCATGTGTCTCACTTATCGTTAGTGGCATTCCTAGAGATACGCGTGTACTACTCTCAGAGCCATATCCTTCGGTACAAGGCTCAGGTTGCATCTCGAAATATTACTTCGCATCACATCTATGAATTAAATATGACATAATAATGCAGTTGCACAATGTGTTCACTTCACCCGTACAGTTATAGATACACACACACAGGACACGTACACATCTAGAAGTTCATCTATCTACTACTACTACTAGATTTAGCCCCTCTAGTGGGGTGCGGTGGACCCTCTCTCGTAAGAAGAATTGGGACGTGTCAACTTTCGCGCGTTCTGCTTTTCTGGCCCGGATACAGACATCTACCATTACCTTCTCGCTCGTCATGTCTCACATGGCAGCATCGGTGCTTCGGGGGGGCCCCTCCCTATCTCCGTCTCTCTACTGTACGAGTATACTTGTCGGTAATAATCAAATTACGTCAGATCGTTATATCTCATAAATCTCTTATCTATCAAGTAAAAGTAGGATCTATAGAGATGGCCGAAGAACTTGGGTTACCATGCGCCAAACTCAAATCCCGTTAAAAACAAAATCTATTCAAAGATTGGCGAGGCTTTCAAAGTGCAAAAAGTGACACTGTATATATATAAAATATTCAGGTATTCTATTCGCATCTGCAGCCTCTGAAGACCCTTAAGACCCCTCCTCTCAGTACAGTGCGTATTCATTTCCGTGTTCGCGGGTTCGATTCCCGAATGAGACCCTCTAATTCTTTTCGGGCGAGAGAAAAATACCTAACTCACGCTTTCCTTCGGAATGGAAGTAAAGACCCGTGCCTAGGTATCAGACTTTGGCTGGTCAAAATTACCAGGTCGCCTCCTTGGAGAGTGGGCCGACCACCTTAACAAATATCTGAAGTGATTAGTTTAAATTAAAAATTGCAATGAACATCAATATTTTAGGAGTTGGTAGATATTGAACATGTCGGCTAATTTGTTAATTATAATTTTTGTCGAACTGCCCATACTTCAAAATAATTATAGAGTATTATAACCTGCTTTGGGTCCTTAGGAAACACATAATTCCAAATTATGCTGTGGAATGTCTGTTGTAGTTTGTGATATTGGCGTATTCTTTGGAAATGATTCTAATCTGATTGTTTTCTTATTTAATTGTTTTGAAGTCACCAGGTATATCGTTGGAAAGGTAATTTTTGTACAGTATTATTTATATAGTTTTTCTGTCCGTTATGGAAGGCCAATTTGAAGAGGATGCAAATTTCGAGAACGAATTTCCCTTTTTCTCGCTCCACGCACCACATCCGAATCGCGAGTAATACGACAGCGTTGTGTTGGAAGATGACGTGTGCATAAAAGCCCACCGAGGCCTCTCCGTGTACACAATCCATGGCCCGTACGCTTCTACTACTACTGCTGCTGTTTCGCCTCCCCGCAATCCATATTTGCTGGAATCTCCCCAGAGACAACCCGTGGATATAAATTTTATATGAGTTTAATGCGCGACGGAGGCATAATTCTTTGTAGTGCGTGTGGAGTTCATCTCTTAATGGTTCTTCCAATTTTCTTCCAGTTACACGAATTCCTCCATCACGTTTTTTTTAAAGACTCTCTCTCTTAAATTGTTCATGTCTCATAAATTGGTGAACAACATTGAATTAGGACTAGTTCCTCTGTGCATACACTGTGGGCAGTCGTACATAAACATGGTGTCCTTTTATACTATTTTCTATTGAATTACAAAATTCACGTAGCCAAGTATCTGATATTAATATTTTTATTTGTACAAGTCAATGATTTGTTCAGACCTATTATGGACTAAATCATGCGACACATGAAAATTAAAAAATTCTAATCAATGTGTAAAGTACAAAAAGATTATACATATAGTTGTTTGCAAAACAAAGATGACATGTCTCTGTACTGTACTGTAGTATTTGTACTGTAAAATTAGTTTTCTTTTGCGTTGGGTACATGTACAGTACATGTACTCAATAATTTATGTTCGAGTGGGTAGACAAAGTATTTTTATTAGATTTTATCGTAGCTCTTTGGCGGCTTTGTCAAATCAAACCGGAAGAACTCTTCAGCTTGCTGGATGGATAGAAGAGGAGAAAAACTGCATGTTTGCCATCAGATTGATAATTTATTTGTTCGGTTAGGGGGGACAGGGGTACTGGAAAATCTGTTCGAAAATAGCAAACAAGCCATTCTGCAAGCTCTGCTTACACGACTGTCTCCTCTCTCTCTCTCTCTCTCTTTCTATCCGCTCCTCGAGGTCACCCCCCTCCCCCCTCTCCACCTCCGCCAAGCAAAGCCGGAGAGCTTAGGCATATGTTCGTGCCAGTGCTTGCACATCCGGGGAGTTTTATGCCGACGCACTAAAGGCTACGTGATGGGTACTTAAGCGTAAAGACCTAAATAACTGGGGCTCACATTTGCGTATCTATGTCTACACGTTTAGGCCGCACATACACGCGGCATAATAATATTAATGTATCTTTGACTGCGACTACCGACCCCGCTTCTATATTATATATATATACATGTATATATATACGAGGACTATGAGGCGTTACTGAAGCCATCTCTTTCGTTCCTCCCTGCATTTTCGACCGGAGAATAAATGCATATTTGTGCGTGGAACTGCGTTTAGAGAAGCTGCGAGGAATCTCTCGGAAATGAATGGGACATTAGCATCATGGCTTTGCCTCCGAACATCCATCACATTGGGTACGAGGGAGCTTCGTAAAATAACGTCATCACATTTTTGAATAACGCGAACCACCCAGCCTTTTGATGAATACAATTTTATTTTACGGTACAAGTGTTCCTAAGGGAATACCACCCGTGTAGTTACTTAATCATGATTCCATTTCGATCAATTGGGTTCGGAAATATTCTCGCTCGTCCAAAAAATATCAGACCGACTGATGACCGAGGGATATAGGTCACGTTTGACATATCCCTCAAAACATAGATGATTATTTCCTCCACCACTAGGTTGCGCTGTAATCCATTTAGCAATCCTCTGTCCGAGAATGAGCTCCCAGTGCTGCACGCACGGCACTATAATTAGGTTTGCAATAGTCCCGCGGGGGTGGTGGAAGGGATGGCGGGCTTGTCTGCGCATGCGCGAGAGGACGGCCATCTTGGATTTCCACTCCCACTAGTCGACATTGCCAGCAACGTTGCAGTCACTCTTGACTGATGTGATGTTATCATTAATCATGTATGAGCAGGCACGCGAGCGTGAAGTTTTTCCCGGGGATTTTTTTTTCTTCTTCTCCTTCGCGTGACGAAGTGTTGTTATTATTTTTTGTTGGTCCGCCATTATTCCCTCGGTCTTTGGGGGTCGCTTCATTGTCGATCCATTACACGGCTGGCCTAGCACTAGGCACCCATCAAAAATCCCTCCACACGGTGGACAACACCAACCGGCATTCATTAAAAATAAATTCGTGTCTATCGGATAACATGTTTGTTTAATTATTGTGTAGGTGGCGCGTCGGTCGGAGGGCCACGGTGCAGCGTCACCGCTCCCGTATCACCTGCGTATTCAGGCTAAATGATTTTTCTTAAGGTTTTCAGATTCGACACGGCTTTCGCAGACCAAGTCACCGTCGTCAATGACATGTTGCTACCGGCAGATGATAATTAGTCTTCCCCTCCCCCCTCCGTTCATGGACGTGTGTGTGTGCACCAGGAGATCATCGTTTGGTTACTCCTGGTACAACGTGGGGGTCTATAATTAAAACGCCTCCACCGGGCGTCGGTAATGGCGACACAGTTCATTACGGAAGGACGAGATATGAAACAGGATGAGCTCGGGCGGCGTACGTCGAGTGCCTCGAATTCGTTACGCACCAACCGATTCACCCACCATAGATCCTCTCTCTCTCCTCATCATGAAAATATTCGTTGCGCCTTGGATTTGGCCATCATTGCTGACACAGCTGCTATGCGGGTTTGCCGCTCTGAAGGATGATGGCGTCAGCTGCGTTACTCTGTACTCATTAAGGACCGGATCTGGCGTAATTAAATTGAAACGGTCGCCGAAAATAGTGTAATTCGGGTAGACGATATTTCGATTCGTTTCGATGCGGTGACGTCACTCTCATATTTAGAGTCCATTCGTTGGTCCGCGCATCGACCATCGAAGGGGTCACCTTTGAGGACAACGGAGAGAATTCACACTCCTGCCTTTCTGTTCAGTACGAAGACGAGGCCGCGTTCGTGTAGCACGACATCGTGGTGGACAGTCTTTTGATGTCCACGCAGCGGCCGCCGCCGATAAAGGGATTTTTTGATGCCCCCGCAACAATGGGCTCGTAATGTCGCGGATGCTTTCGTCTCTCGTTCACGGCCCACACTAAAGTCCACTACATAGGTACACGACTATGTCAGAGACGGAGGAGGAGGATGCTGAATGCGAGGAATCCTTCTGTGTAGATATGACGTGGCCACGGTGCTGCGGGGGGAATGACCAGGTCGGGGGTATAAAAGATGAAGGCCGTGAAGGGATGTGGAGTTGGTGGAGGAAGGGGGGCTAAGAGAGGATGCCGACACGAGCAATGTCCGGCGTAGTCCATCGCTATCTCCTCATCGGGGAATCCCCCAGCACCGACCACCACCACCCCCGCACATATGCCACTGGGCGCGTTATATACACGAAGCGAAAGCGCGAACACGGAGATGACCATTTTGTAAACTCGTTCCGTCCAATAAATACCTCGTTTTCATGGTGGACCTTGAAGACCTTTGAGTGTGGCTGGATAAGACTGATCATTGCTGCTCACTGATGCTCACTGTCCAACCTATTTCATGTGGTCAAGCAAATCTTGTACGAAAGACATCTACATTTAATGTGATATATGTTAAAAGACTTTTGCCGAAATTTTATTTCAATTGTCTCAATATCATATCAATATTTCGAGTGTTACCAAAATTTTCTTGAGCAGTCAACGTGTCCACCCCGATATCGTTGAATTAAATGGTTGTAGACAAAAATGTATACAATTCATGTCTGTTTCAAACAAATAATTTCCAGCTCTCATGGCATTGCTCGAACAACTCGAAGAACTTCTGACCTTCCCAATGGAAAACAAGGTTTTGTTGTACGCGATGCGGAGATGGAGGATGCGATAGTGGAGAAGATCAAGAGGGTGGTTGTGGTGATGGCTCAGAGGAGGAGAATGAGTAGGGGTATCGAGGACATTCCCCGTCTCTCCTCATCCTCATCTATAAATGAATAGACGAAGGAAAAATAGCCCCTGATTATCAGGTATACTCAGATATATGTACATGTATATACCTCTGGTCCGGCATTGTCCGGTCGTCCCTCTCCCGCGCTATGATGACCTTTCCTACACGTCCAACCCTGCGCTGGTGTCGACCTCCCGGGTACTCACTTTCGGTCGCGGCCACACACCACCTTTTAAGATATTCCATTCGATTCCCGATATCCGATTGATGCACAGATAGTGGAATCATCAACGTCCCCTCTCCTCCATGAATCGTCCACCGAATACCACAGTTCCTCACAAAACCATCTCAAGACCACCTTGTATTTGTCTGAACACCAGTCCTGGTTGAGCACATAATCTTCCTCGAGTTATGTTTGTCATTTTCTTATTCTAAATTTAGACCCAACTGACCACGCCAATGGAAAATGTACGGAGAATGTGGCAACGTGAGTTTAGGTGGAGTCAGCTTCTGCCAATTTCTGGACTTTATAAACCGCAAACTTCAACTTTTGAATTGAAGCAGAGCTGTTCTGCAGAGCTTATTCTTCCATCTTACGTGCATTAGAGATTTTATTGATGTCTACAATTTAGGGCGACCTCATCAGGACATTTTTTTCTCCTGAGTTACATTTCTTGTCAAGGGTCTAAGGTGGTTAAGGTCCACCGTCACCACAACCACCATGCTCTCTCTCATACCTACACCCTCCTCTTGTTCCATTCCCTACTTTTCCCCCTTACCCCCAACTCCCAGTTTTGCGACGCTATTTGGAGGCACCTATAACTCCTCCGCGTTTGTTCTCCTGTGGAGGCACCCCACACCCCAATTACACTTCCCTAACTCAATATGGCTAAAAGCTGCGACGGTCGTCGGCTTGTATCCTTAATACCTTATTTTTGGAACGCCACGGTTATAGAATTGGGGAACGGATGAGTCACGCCGGTGGAGGAACATCGGAACCCCCGACAAATACGTGCGCATGCCGGTGTGTGGGTGCGTGGGCGAAATGTGGAGATTTGCGACCACATTTGGTGCACGGACAAAATCCACCACTGACTAATTTGAAACGCGGGGAATCGAGCTCTGAGCAATGAGATGTAAGGTCTGAACGCGGATTGATAAAAATACCTGTATCATCGAGTAGTGTGGGGGTGCTCAAACTGGTGTCGAAAAACAGGATATACTCATTTATTTGGTTCTGATCCGGAATATTTTCACCACACCTTTGAAACATGTAAATCAAATATAAAGATTAAGATATGCAACTATCCTGTCTGAAATTATTAATGTTAAATGTTTACACGATCTTATTTCAAATTTATTCAATGCTAAAAATACCTGTTATCTTCGAGTATTGTGGGGCTTGATAAACTGCTGTCAATACGAAGTAAACATAGCATTTGATAATTTGTTGATTTGCCGTTTTGGAGTTTTCTACCAACACCTTCTACGTTTTCGAATGTGTTAAAAATTTATTTAAATTAAGATATGCAACTATCTTATAAACATTTAACATTAATTATTTGGAGCATTGCCAACATTGGAACAATTCATATGTGTGTGTCAAACCATACTTGTGTAAATACAAGTGATTCCATTAATAAAGAAATTGACTGTATTGGCAATAATTCTGATCCATCTTGATTTACAGCAATGTCTAGTGGTTTTCTATCCATTTATTTCTTGGGCCAATATATACACAGATATCGAAGCCGATCGTTTTCATCATCTGGATTCGATTCATCCGTGGCTGCCCCCAGTCACCTTTCCCACGTAGACCTCCTACCCGAAAGTGACCTTAGAAAGGGAGTCAAAACGATGACTGTACCGCCTCATCGATGGCCATAGAAGAGGCTAGACACTAAATCGTAGTTATAAATCGACATATAATGTGAGCGATTTTTGTTTTTGCTGCATTTTTAAGTGTTATCTACGGCTGGATTGAAGGTCCCGGCTCTGTATGACCCATCATTTTTACGAGGGAGGGGGACTTGGGGGAGGGGATAAAAGGGCGGCGGATCATGGTAAAACAGCTCTCCAAATAAAAGAACATAAAAATGTATTATACCAAAAATGACGTCATTCTTGTTTGAATTCAAACATTGGAGGAAAAAAGGGTTTCTATGTTGGATCAGATGTTCTAGCGAGTGGTCTCTGCGATCGAACACTAGGTGACACTAATTAATTGTCGACTCTAGTGACGTCATACCTTGTATTTCAGAATGATCAGCACCTAAAATAGTTTGATTCTATGGAACGGCCCCAAACGACATCAATGAATATCGCACACAGATGTCATCCGTTCATCGACGAAACAAGCCCATATTTTAAATTAATAAATCCTAAAATAATATCGGAACAACTATTTAGAGACAACAACCATCTTCATGCCCAGTAGCAGTTTCCGAAATTAAATAAGTCCATATTGCGCTATAGGTTTTGCGGTAGATAGAGCATTAATTGGTTCACGCTTTCGCTAATTAAATTTACTAATTAACCACGTCACGATGAACCGTACTCGGTAATCATATTTCGATCAAATTTGATCTCGTTTTTCGATTGTATCAATTTCGGATTTCAGCAAAGAGCTTCAGGTTCTAGTTTTTTGAACAGATTCATTCAGCGAGAATCTAAATCTCGTATCTAGGCTACTGTCGATTAAGAAACCCTTAACGCTTCCGTATAAACGAAATCGTAAAAACAGCGCTAACGTGTGAACAATATTTCTGCTCACCTCACTGTGCCGTGGATAATTAGCATAAAGGATCCGGCGACGGTTCTCTCTCTCGCCATCCTCAATCGATAAGATCGATAAAAATAATTCTGCCATAGACGAACACGCGTCATTTCGTGTTTTCGCGGGTGCATTACATGATGCCACGATCGGAGTCGGATAGCGAGATGGTTTTGAATGTGGGGGGTGAACTGGAGTGATGGGTGGAGGAAATATGGAGAGGGGGAAAGGGGTGAAACATTGTAAGTTTCATGCATATATGAGGGGGGAGGTGAACTGATGGGAGAGGGATTGAATAGAGGGAAGGGGTTAAAAATGCGCGGGCGATTGAATGGATCGGAAGATGGCGACTACTTAGAGCGACCGGAAAAAATGCACCCTGGGCAATTTGAAAATTTTGTTCACCAATGCCCAGCCAACATTATTTTAATTTATTGAATCATATGCATATTTATTGAATACTGAAATATATCTTGGAAACAAATTTGGACACCGCACATGGTAAATTCGTTTTCAAAACACGATTGTAATGGATCATTCGATTTATTAGAAATTCGTTTTTCAATCACTTTAATATTGTAAATTAGTATTTAAAAAACCGAAATATTCTTTGATTATTATAAATTTGTAAATTTTTACTAGAAAACTTGGTACGTTCAAATTTTGACGAAATCAATAAATTGAAGTCAGGTTCTATGGTTTTGAGTGCCCCGGGCACCGGCCCTTAATGCAATCTCTGTCCTTCCGGTTCAGCCGAGTCCCAGAATCGGATGAGTCGCTCGGTTGGTGGCGAGATAGGCAAGTACGACGACGAACAAAAGGCGACGCGATCGACTCGATAGAATTTCACGTATCCCTTTTTGCTCGCTCGCTTCCTCTCTCTCTCTCTCTCTCTTTCTCATTCTGTCTATCCAGCACCAGTTGTACCAAACAAGGCATGCAAATTAGTCGTTTCTGAATGGCGCTGTCGAGAGACCAAAGCCAAAAGTAGCCGCCGCTCGCCTTGTCACCCATACCGCAATCATCGCGTTCAATTGCCGGGAAAATTGCAAATTTTTCTTCACCGACGCATCCGCACTCTACAACTATTTTTTTTTTGGACGCCCCCCACTCCATCCTTCATGAAGCGAGCTTGGCAGCTCCATGGAAACGAAGTGGGAGAGCCCAGATATCATTTTCTAAATGCGGCGAGGATGATTCACATAAAATTTGATGATAGAAAATCGAATCTATCAAGAACCCAAAACGCCATTCATAATAAAAATAATTGTCATTAATCGTTTTGTGAATTTTGCAATATTGTCATTTGAAAATAACTGTGTGTTTGTACGAAATTCTTTGTACATGGTACATGGTACAAGAAGCAGTCTAGGATTTATTCCAATTGATAAATATTATTTCAATTATTTTCTTTTAATAATAAGAATTAATATTTGTTAATGAAGTCAATTATGCCTATCCACTGACTTTTTTTTTATTATTTCTCTTTGCAGGACTATCTCTGATAATCGTGATTGGAGGAAACTGATCGACTCTGCTCACAAGACAACGACGTCGAAGTCACTCAGTCTCCAAGGCAACTTGTCTGTCGTCCTCAAATCCACTTTTTAACCCGTTGTTTTGCGTCTAAAACACATTTTTTCTCCCTCATCATCCCACTACAGCCGAAGTCCCACGCAACAATTTAAATTAAGAATCAAGTGTGTGAAACGGTTTCTACCCCAACAGACGCACATCCGTTCGGTTGTCAACACTACAACCAAAAAACATTTATTCGGCTTCCATTCCAGTCTTCCTAAAAAGGAGCTGTTTTTTCTTGAGATCTAAATTGACAGAATCTCTCCCGCCATAATTGGCAGTGGAAAATAAGAACTACTCCTACTCTTTTGAACCCTACTAGGATTCCGGCAGCAACGGACTGAGTTTTCGATGCTGGGAACAAGATTCATGAGTTAGGATTCGCTTCGATTTTGTCGTGGGAAGAAATTGTGAACGCGTCGCTTCGAGCGCAGAGCCTCAGATGAGGATGGACATGGTGACGTGCGGGGAGGAGGAGGTGGAGGCTCGCCGCCAAAAGCTCCCCCCGAATATGGACGGGCGGCAAACCCGCATTGCATCCAAGAGTGGCCGGAAAGCGAGACTTGTGCTGCCCATGATGGCCGCCCTGCTCCTGTTAAGTGGTTGCGTTCCAGGGGTTCTTGCGCTGGATGTGGGTAAGTAAAACACTGTTTGCAATGATATAATTTTGTCATAATTCGACATGTTGCTTTAATTCTTGTTAGATTTAGCCAAGGGAAGAATTGCGCACATGAAAGCGAAATACATAAATTAAGATATTATCATAGAAAGACACGAAATTGCAGAAATCTATAGAGCAGACATCTTACAAAAGAACGAGTAAAATATATTTCAAAAGTAAATAAAGTAATTCTGTTTGTTCTATAACGATTACTAAATTTATTTTTCGTTATTACATTTTGGACAAATTAATGCAATATGCATTTTTTGTTGCATCAGTGTCGAGACATTGGATTACAGAGCAGTAAATATTGAATTGAGTTTATAAAATAATAGTACAGAGTAATAATATAATAATTGTATATATATTAATTCGTTCTTAATTTAGATTGGGTTGAATAAGAATAGTTTTTTATTCAGACGTACAACCTATTTTTGGATGCATTAGGCGCCTTGTACTTTCCACTCTATTTTCTTATTGTCTGGTTCAAGTGCAGCAGCGCGGAATTTTATGAGATTTTATTTATGTTTGCACATTTGTGGACAGGGTATACTTTGAAGGCTTCTCGATGCACTCCACCATTCGTCCGAACTCCCAAATGGAACTTGAATGGCCTCGGTCGGTCAGCCTTTTTCCGATTTTCAGAAAATTGAAAAATAAAATCCCCGATCGCATGCAAATGCAAATTGGATTAGAACTGGTCGTAAACCTAATCGACTTCCATCTCCCTTCAGTGTATTCGACCCTTTCGGCGAAACGACAATAGATTTCTGCCGTCTTCGCACTCTGGCTAAGGGCCTGCACTTTTCACTCGAAAAACGGGAAACCTATTTTGGACGGAGAAATCCTATTTCTAGTTCTCTATCCGACGAATAAATGTTACCTTAACCTCATCAAAAAACATATTCAGAATTCAAATTAATTCATAGAGACTAATTAATTAATATTAAGTTCATTTCATGCTTCTAAGAAGGGATTGCCAATTGGGCCATACTTTGAAATCAGTGTGACTGATGTCGAAAATAGAAATCCTTTCCCACATATAACACTCTTTCGAATGAATAATCGTTTGACCGTGTGATAGCTCACAGGCCATGTCACGACGACTGGACCATCGAAGGCGACGGCGTTTCCTAGTGACAATGCCGTCCTCACCACTATATCGATGCTGAGAGATTGTGTCGATGGAGGGTCGGGGGATGGTGGGTTGGTGTAGGGAGAAGGAAAAAAAACACACGAGATACACGATTCTATGGTTATGGTTATCACGTTGTCGGTCAGCACATCTATTTGCACCCATATTCATCTTCTGTCTGCGACATGATTATCCCTCCTCCAACGCGTCCTCCCTCCAGAAACCAGGAATGCATCCGGTGACCCTCTGCTGGCATTAAACTAATCATGATCAAAAACAGGATTCAACGCTATAAACCTGTAATTTCACCGGCAAACTAACTACACTCAAATACATTTACAAAATAGTATTTTATCTAGCTACTAACATCTGATTTGTGAATGAGTTAATAGTTAAAAGCCCAAAAAAATCTGGGCTCGTCTCAGTTCTCAGGATGATGTAATTTCAGAAATATCATCCCCTTTAGCTGCTCGGTAGATATTGGAATCACCTCCCCCTTACCGCCTCTCTACAGTATACCCTCGCCAATATACCCTGCACTCTATGCTCTTCATCCAGACACCCCCTCAGCCTCCACCCCCACGCCACACTTGCCTACGGACTTTCAATCAGACCATCCGCCACTCGACCTATAGATATATCGTCAGTGACCATCGAGATTACACTCTGGGTGAGGTTTTTTTAACCCCTCCCCCCATTTCTCCTCTCTCTCGATCTCTCTCCTTTCCTCCTTTTCGCCTTAAGCATCCCATGACATATTTGTTCGGTAAATTTACAAACTTGCGCCCGACGTTTCAGGATTATGACTTATTAATTTAATGATGGCTAGATCAAATATTATTAAAGTTGTATTTTTCAATCACGAATAATCTAGTTTCTTGCGATCGATATTTCAAACTTCAGCATTGAAGGTTGGAGTAATTCACTTTTAGAACACCGACGCAATATTATTAATTCATATTACATACGTAAAAAATTGGAATGAATAGGCAATTGGTAAATGTTTTATTAGTCAATTTTTATTTTAGAAATTGAACAGCAAATTCAAGAAATAAAGAGTAAAAGTAAAGTCAGCGAAGTACTGAATTGTCAAAAAAATATTTTAAATTAATTTTTATTAGACTTTACATTTCATGGGGTTAGTGAAGAACCTTTAGGAAGCGTTCACAAAATAAAAACGAAGCTTTGACTTTCCATCTCAGAGTAAGGGGGATTTCCCCCTTCGTCCCTTTTAGCCCATTGGTGAACCCCCTATCTCCCTGCTCCTCATTCTCGACTCTGCTATCCCCTTTTCCCCACCCACCCTTTTAATTCCCTAGTGATGATTCGGACGGCTTGCTTGTTCTAAATATAATAACATTGGCCCCTACACGCAGTCGAGAGTGGAAGATATCCCGTCAACTACCCTGTGTTTGTCTCCTACCACCCCCATTCCACCCCACACTACTCCCCCAATCCCCTCTACAGGAGTCCGCCCCCAATCACTCCCAATAATACTTGCACCCGATTGGGGTCTGCAATATTCCAACACGTTACTACCGTAGTCTCATATCGAAATGTATCTGAACTAGACCTAGACGATGCGATATTATTTTGATCTCTGATTTTAATAGGTGGCTTCAGAAGATCTCTGACAGAGCGATTACAAAAAATACGCATTAAAAATTCGCGATTTCCTGGATATCGTCAGAGTTTACCAATTAAAACTAACCATGATAGGACAGAGTCCGAGTAACAACTTAGAGAATACTTTCGGTCAACGCATTAGGAACTTTTAAAGCAATATATCGTTGAGAGAGAGGTTGTTTTTCTATCAGTCGTGCCATGAAGAAAGTTGATTCAGTTCCTATACTTAACTACGGCACAGGAAATAAAGCCGCGCCGACGAATCGTAAGACTGTAAAATGTAATGGCTGGAGATGAAATTGAATTTCGATCAAGTGCGGCCAGTCGCCGTTTCGACCAAATTGGGAGTGATGAGGAAAAAAAGTAGGCTGGAGTTTTCGTCCCCGCCACCACCAGTGAACTGACTCCTTTGTGCCAAAATGGATTTTTTTGTGAGTGCTAAATAGATTTAGTCTACGTCTAGAAACAACGAGTCTGAAACCATAATTGTATTGACGTCACGTTGACGTTCGTTTATCACGATCTACTAGTGACTCTAATAACTATTTTTAATCAGTTTTGGAAACTTGAAATCTTGTGATCATGATTTTGATTTCAAGAATGTATATTTCTTCGCCTCCTTAGGAGCCGATCTTTTCCGGTGTAAAGCGCTCTTAGAAATTATTGAAATATTTCAATGTATGTATAGGAACTTAGAAATCGTTTGTTTTGTAATTCGGTGATTCAGGATTTCTTGTTCTTGGTGTTGACTCCAACGATTGTTCACACGACCGTACACACTTTTGGTTGAGAGGGAACAAAGTAGTCGGATTACTCATTGGCGAAGCTGAGTGCCCACCAACAGCCACTGACCAGTTTTACGCACTGCCCGGGAGTGACCAGTCCTCTCTCGCCTCTCTGTCCATCGGTTTCCATGCAGTGGAGCGCGGCAGCATTCGTCGCGTATATATATAGGAAGAAAGTAACAATTTACTCGGCTGGCCAGTAATTGAATTTTCAAATCGCGAGTTCTGACTAATTCGATTGGTTCCCGCCACTGGCGCAGCGAGTCCATCCAATATAAGCCTGTCAAGCGAGGCGCCGAAATTGTAGCGCAGTGTGGCCCGCCTGCGCTCTCTCTCTATCCTAGTCCTCCCCATTACACATAGATAGGCCCACCATCCTGCCACCCCCCTCCTCTGGCATCAATTCCTCCCTCATGTCCAACCGCGGCTTATATAGTAATTCTCCCTATTGGTTTCAAATCCATTTAAGACGTTATGGTTACTGCTTTGAGCCGCGCCGTTGTGTTTCCGTCTCTGTATCGCCTGGTTTTATGTGTATCGTTGGCAACGTTATGGGCCAATGAATTCGGAAAAACATGGCTGGGCCTATCGCAACTCTTGCAGGTGTCTTTTTCTTTTTGTAGGCGCCAGGCTAGACACGAGCACACTGGTCTTCGTTTCTCAACTGACGACAATACATCAGATAAAAAGAAAATCCGAAACATTTGGAACTGCAATACAAAGTGAGCTAAAGACAAAAATCAGAATATCTAAAATCCAATTCGTTAACATTGACACCAACAAGTAAAAAAGTATGACATCGAATATATTTAGTTTCACGGGTTACTCGCTAGACGGCGTTGCTCCACCAGAACTTGTGGCGTCTTCAAGTGGCGAGGCTAATAAAAATTCGTTTGCGGTGGTGGTCTTTTTTCCATATCAACTTTCTACTCTCAAGGGGGCGATCGCCTTGGTAATTTTGACTAACCTATGCATCCTAAGTAGGAATGGGATCTTTAACGTGTCCCGATATCGTAGAGACAGGGCTCACGTTTTACTTCAATTTCGAACAAAGGCGTAAGAAGAAATTTCTGTCGCCCGAAAATTTTCGAAGGTTTCGGCCGGAATCGAAACCGCGATCACAGGCCGCGAGGCAAGCACGCTCACCACTCGTCACCTCTCGGTGGTCGTCTCAGGGTCAAGGTAAAATGACCTCGCCCCCAAAAAATTGCCAATTTCACAATTTTCTTACGCACCCTTCGTGTGGATAGCTGTCTCTAGACCTTTACAGTTCGTTGGTGAGTTTTCTCTTGACAGCATACTGCAGTATTAATGACGTCATGGTAGACCAATTTATTCCGTTCAAACTAACATATATCAAAAAGATGACCAAGTTATCTGCTAAACTCGGAAACTCCGGTTTTAATTGTATGGTGGATGTTGGATGTGTAATCAGAATTTCGATCAGTCCGAATCGTATTTTATGAGCCGGTCTAGACGATGAATAATTTGTGGGATAGTTGCTTCCGAAAATACAATTTCCGGACTGCTCTTCTCCGCTCGTCCAATATTGCGAGCGAGGGACGAAAATCGATAGATCAATAAATTTGTGTTATCGGCGGCATCTCGACCATATTCGCATCATCCGTATCACACCCAAGGTGGAAAAATAGCTCCACTATATGCGGGGAGGGACTCGTGTCCTATATTCAGTATAATCCCATGTTCGTGACAAAATATGTTGAGTTTGGGAGAGAGATAGGACGTAGGCTCACTTTGGAAATGGACGGCCGCGCTACAGGGGTGCCAGGGTGGGGTTTCAGGGGGTGGGGGAGAGGCAAAGCTTGATAATTTGACCAAGGGTAAGGGGGTGCTTCTCCCCGCAGTGTGCGGCTCCTCCACACCATCATGCAGACTCTGACTTTTAACAGTGTCCCGTGCAATTGTCGGTCGTCGGAAATACCTTATTTATTCACGTGCAATTACGTCACATTGTGGAGCGGGGGGAGGGCGACCAGTGGTGCCGGACCAGCAATTACGCCTGCGGTCACTAAGCCCCAGTTCGCGATGAACTAGCAGCATCATCGGGGTACAATCCACCCTCTTCCTTCCTACCCCTCCTCACTGGACTCTCAAGTTTGCATGCTCCTGGCGCATTTTTTTAATCCACTGTTGTAGGAGTATTGGATCCGGAAAGGATATTCGGAAGTGAAACGACAACAATGGAGGGCATCTACAATAAAAAAATTAATTCGTCTCCAACAGTCAAAAATGTAATTCAGTTCCTGCAAGATTTCTTAGAATACAGGATAATAGAAAAAAGTCGTCGCCTAGAATACAAAGTAATACTTAATTCGGTATATTAAATTGTTAGTTGTTTTTGAATTGCGAGAATACCTTTTTCCTAAACCCCTTATCGTCGTGAGCCTGATTTAAGACCTATTTGATTTGGTTCTTCAATAGATCGCATTTGTTTTCCATAAATGTAACACGTACGTCAACTAACACCTTTTTAGACAGTTCAAAATTGAAGGTTCGCGTCTCCATTTCAAAAAAAAATTCTCGTGAGAGTAATAAATAATAAAATTTAATAATTTCGTCATTATAAAATCGTTTCGATTGTTGGGTTTACCCTTCTTAGTGGAGAATGGTTCATGTCGAGATCCGTATCACACCAGCCCCCCCACCCTTCCCCTAACAATCCCTGGACAGACATACACATAATGTATATCGCTCGGATTTCCAAATAACGCGACATTAAGTCAAACCCTGCAACTTCGTTACGCCGGTCCATCTGTCCAGTTGGAGTCTGATTCGGATCCCAACGGTAGCTCAATAACCATTCACGACCCCCCCTTCAAATGACCGTCCCCCCACTACCAGGCAACCCCCTATGCATATTCCCAGCCCCCAATACTCCCCGTCAAGAGCGTGAAAACAGTTTCCGAGCCGGTCCTACGCCCTCTTTTATTTTTTAACCTCGGCCGTATCCCCATTCTGACACATTATCGACAATAAAGTTATTATAATATCTGTGAAGTCCTGTCAATGATGTCGATCTCAGTGTTAGGCGACGGCAGGTTCATCTGGAATTATAAAAGTCAGAGGGTGACC
This sequence comes from Mycogona germanica, assembly GCA_034698785.1. Taxonomy (NCBI): domain Eukaryota; kingdom Metazoa; phylum Arthropoda; class Diplopoda; order Chordeumatida; family Chordeumatidae; genus Mycogona; species Mycogona germanica. Next base: position 18,546 of record JAQGBY010000508.1, on the reverse strand, counting down.
AATTTGATAGGTCCATTTTTCAGTCTAAAAATGGACAGCGACCCATGTGGGCTAGAGCAGAAACCAACTATTTGGAGCAGCAGAATAATGTTTGATGAAAGTTAGAAAAGTGGAAAATACCAAACTATGAAATAAATTAGTTTATGAATTACAATTACAGCCATCGATTGAATAAATTTCCTAGTAATTCATGTCTAAATTATTTAGAAATTCAATTTTCATTTTACATGTGGTTTAATCAATCAGTTGAAATGTGTAATTATAATTTGGAATTTAATTTTTGAGATTATTTCTAATTAACACCATCCTGCTTTTAATTGCATAAATGCAATAATCAATTTGACTTGATATTTCCGATTCAAATGTTACCCAAACCAAATTATTTTCTGCACCTGGTTTTGATTTAATTCCCAATATTTAAAAAAGGTGTTTCCGAACAATAAAGTGGTGAACCCAATAATCGATATCGAGGCCACAGCCTGTTATGTGATACGCTCGCGGGAGTGCCGAATGTTTTTATCCGTTAGATTTCCCAACTTTTTACTCTCACGACTCCTCACAGTGCATTCTGTTAGGCGCAGCACTACTCTATTGATTTTTACACGGCCTCTCCCCTCTCAAATTTTTTCTGTTCCCGGGGGGAGGGGGACTCTCAGGTACAATATTAGGCTCCAAACTTTCGCAAGCTTCTTTTTTTATAGACCGAGCCAGAAAGCAGATCATCTTTCGATTTGAAAGATGTGATCACATCGACGCCTTCGAAGGAGAGAGGGCGGCCCTAGCGGCGAAATATGGCACTTCGTTAACAAGATCGATCACCGGGTCTGACGTTTGAGGCACAACTTCTTCGTCTCCGTAAAAAATAATCGAAATAGAGTGATATCCTTGCAAGATCCGGGTTCAAAGCATGAAACAAAATATTATTTTTAGATCTCAACAAATACGAAAGTGAAATACTCTGTATGCAAACTACAATTTGTTGACCTATTCGTGTTGCAAAGACTGGTTCTACTGACCCAGATCTGATGAGGATTCAATAAGAATGGTTTGTTCCAATGGAATTCCGGACACGTAAAAATAAATAAATAAAAACGAAGACTTGAACAACGCAACATTGGCTGCTGTTTGAAGAGTGCAGCTGCAGTTTGTGAATTAGGAAAGCAACTCGAGCTAGGGTTCTCTATGAGTGTTTGACGTCACCGTGACGGTCACGTCATTTGGTGGCGCTGCGTTCGCTCGGTGTAACCAAGCGCGATCGAAAACGAATCTCCAGCGACGTTTCGCCTGTCTTTGCAATTTCGTGTGTGTGTGTGTGTGTTTGCCGCCCCCTCCATTAAAAGAACACATTGGAAGGCGGTTACAGTCATCGAACGCAGCGCTTGCCAGCAAATGAATGATTTTCAATCGTCTCGCTCTGCTTCACAAATGGCGTCGCCATTTGGAACGATTTTTATAGGTGGCGCGCGTTCTCGGATTTCTCGCCAAACTCGAACGCGGCATTCCTAGCGAGCCGCCACACGCCATCATCCGCCCTACACAACAATCAGTGCTTCTACAACCATACCACAACCTCATACAACCAGCAGGAAACGAAATCCACATTTATTCTCATACTTCACAGAAAAATATGGCATCAAACTTCATCATTCACTTTTACATTGAATTCAAATAAATAAATGATGAATTGGCACACGAATTTCTCTGAAAGAACGATATAAGGCATTCAAATTGATATATTTTTGCCATCATTAATATAGTTTATTAATAATGTAAGTTTGCTCACGTGTACGCATTAATATTATCTTCAATGTTATTCTTATCTGTACTATAAAACAAATTTTATTGTTCCTGTCCGTGATTTGAGAGCTCACCAACGTCGCAACGAAATTTACAATGGACGTAGTTGGCGCAAATGTTAAGGTCACTACAACTTATTTCAGACCTTTACGTTGTTGCGTTACCGAGATACAAGAGTATAGACGCCGGGGCGAGTTATGCACTGTATCTGCAGACAGATCAGTGCATTTTAATGAGGGTTGTAGATGGGTTAAAAGCAGGTGGTGTGGTTTTTGATGCCACAAAAGCAAAGATGGTTATGAACTTTAGAATAACAGAAAACAAACGCTTCAATGTAGTGATGTGCGATAATTGTAAAATATTCGTTGGTGAACTATCGATTGTTTTCGACTACTCAAATAATATAGCGTATCCCTTTTCTTACGTTTTATGGTCCAGGTTCTTTATATAGATCTGATAGGTAACTACAGTCACGTACTTTATTATCAACCCTCGTTCGCCATCTTGAGCATTTTCTTTTTCTTTTCTTCCTACGGATTTCATGTCGTCACCGCCTACCCAGTTCAATGGAAGATGTTCCTTTCCGCTTGGTTATGCCGCGGTTGCGGTTCTCGCCGAGAACTTCCATCCGCCATTTTTTTACCACTGCTTTTTTAAGGTGCAAATGTCATCCGACCTCGCCTACCCCCCGCGACCGCATCGCCCCTCCTCCTCCACACTCGTCCCACCCAAATTCACTCTGTCCTAGCACCCCTCTCGACGGCCGAGGCCCGACCTCGCTGCCAGTGACGGCGGCGAACTTGCCAACATCGATTATATTTTCCACCGAAATGCAACAATAAATATTTTATGAGGGCAACCGTGTGTTTTTCGCATGTTTGTGTCGGCGCGACTCCGTTACCGTGGCAACCAACCACCTATGTTATATAAATAGCTGATTACCTATTCAATTAACTCGGGAGAATCGAGAGCTTTGCCCTGGACGTAGTCAAGGGCGATCGTACGACCTACAAAGGTATGAAACCTGCAAACAAGGACACAACCTCATCCACCAACAATCGGTTGTACGTGCAAGCATTCCGAATGAGAGAATGTGGTAGATTCGTTACATTCTCAAGTAGCCATGCATTATTATTGACATTTCATAATTTCCGATTTCCCGTTTTTATTGCTGGGTTGCATTAATGCAGCTCGAGGTTTGTTACCTGATAAATAACCGTTGTTTTGGATCAATTCTATTTACCATATCATTTTCGGTTAGATCGCCAGATATCATGAACCAACTGTGGCAAGTTGAGTTATATATTTTTAATTTACCAATTTCTCTGAAGATACCGACGACTTAAGCGGCTTATACGGATATTTTATATTTGGTTATATGGTTTATATGGTTATTAGATTATTATGAGATTATGTGGAATATTCAGGATAAACCGAAAAAAAATTAGTTTCATTTTTGCGCTACGTTGAATAGGATATAAAATTTTGATTCCAGTAATTTTCTTTATTAAAACTTGTAGTCTCGTCGTAGCCCAGTTGGTTTAGCGAGTGACTGTGGTTTCGGCGGTCCCGGGTTCGATTCCCGGCGCGGGCTCTCGAAAAAAAAAATTCGATCCCGGGTACTGCTCGTTCCCCCAAGCACAGTGCCTAAGCACCATGAGAGACACTACAGTTGATTGGAAACTAACTGAATGGTTGAAGGGTAACGGGCTGGGATCTGAATGGTATTGGGTTAAAATCCAGCATGGGCAATTTTTTTCTAAGGAAACTTGAACGAATGGTCACTTAAATATCTTTGTCAAGACGTTGATTAAAGAATTTCACGATAGTTTTGTGAATTTTTTAGTTTTTCTTGGCGATCACACACATTTGGTCGATCGAAATATTTGATAAAAATATGAAACATTATTTTCATTAAAAAATGTCAATACTGTTTATTAGAGACATTATTTTTTCTACCACAGAATAATCACAACCTTGGCACCACTGTCATCATTGGCACTTTCTGATTTCGATCACATTGATTACTTGAGCGCACTCTGGTGGGAAACGGTGTTACTTTTGTGTTAATGTCAGCGCTGATGTGGATCGCCATTTTGAAAACACAAACGCAACCAGCGATTTAGCGCAACATCCGCCATAGCAGATTCAGGGCTTCATAGTACGGCTTTGGTTGATATCTCAAGCGGTAGAATCTCTATGTTGCGACAAGAAAAATTGTATAAAAAATTGCGCCCCACACATTTTTCCAGTTCCCGAATGGAAGGCGAGGCTCAATTGAAATGGATCAGCAATAAATTCGTCCATTTCCGATGGAACCATTAAGATCGGGCCTCAGAATAGTTGCGGGAGGGGGTGCGCCGCGAATGTGAGTGCGTGGCTCGTATAGATAGGCGAGCCGGAGTACTTTCCACAAATCGAAGAGGACGGAAACTATTTCTCGTTCGCCATCGAAATGAAGCACCTCGATTTCGAAAACAAATAAATGAATCGTAACTTTTGCAAACCTAAATCCACTAACTGCTATTAATGCCTAGGAGACCTGAAAGTCTAATCATACTGATCGAGATTAACCCTGAATGAGATCGGGGCCGAGATGGCGTTTAATAGGCTATTAATTAAGACAACGAAATTCATTACTTCAAGAGCGAATGTAGGAACCAGGATAACACTTAATCAACGACAAACCAGGTGCAATCTCTACCTGTATCATGTTCGTCTTTAGTCCGGATTAATTCCTACACCTCTGGTTTAGAAGACAGCAATTCAGTTACCTATTTCCACCCGACTACCGTAATTAAATAAAGGAATTCGTTACAATTAAAAATTACTCTATGATTAGTTCACTGATGTAAAATTAATTTTGTTAGGTTATCGCAAAAAGCGTAGAAGTTAAAGGGGAGACGCTGAACTAAAGGGGATCGCGCTGTCTCCTTTCTCCAATTCGAACTGGGTTAACGCGTGTTCCAAGGAGCAACCAGCGCAACCAAGACGAAGTGTTCGCGTCTTTTCTGGTATCAATTCCACAACCCCCTCCTCCGCCTTCTACAACCCTTCCTCCCCCTACCTCCCCCCTGTGCCGAACTCCTTAAGTCGTATTGATTTTGACTTTGGAATTTCGCGTCGATCGTTTGAGAGCCGGCCGCGTCTACACTTGTAGGCCGGCTGTAAGTGTTGTATCGCATTAAACGGCACTCCAAACCCGCGCACGGACACGCACACCATCCCGAGAATCCGATATCTACATTCCAGAGACCCCCTTAATCCGAAAGAGTAACCTCCGGTTCGATTATGGAAACAATGCATTAGCTCAGCTATTCTCCTGTCCAGTTTTGACGTCATGAACATTCGCCACTTTGCTGGACTCTCAAGAATCTGTACTACGTCACACTTTGGTGTCACTCTTTTCCTACCAAACCCTCATGGCAAGTATCATTAGATTTTGTCAGATTTGATCATGTGAGCGTTATCAGTTTCCTGATTTTTTTCAATGTCTCGTTGGGGACAGATTTTCTCTTCTGAATCCATCTTTCTAGTCAACCTGAGATCTCTGGTAGTTGAGGTGTTGAGGTGGTCTCATGAGGTCGTAAGGAACGGGTGTGTTGGGGGAGGGGTTTGACTGCAGGGTGTCGCGATCGGAGAATGTGGAATGGTGATAACATGATGCGGGCGACGGATTCTTCCCTCGTCTCTCAGACAAGCAATGTTTGGAAGCAACTGAGAAAAGAAGAAAAAAAGTTGTGGTATCCGTGTGTGAAGGTGGTTGGTGGTGGTGGTTTTCGCTGTTTCTTTGTTTGTGTGGCTAACCCCGAGCACACGAATTTGCATTTTGGGGTTCACAGGTCTAGTATAACGCGAGGTTCTGCGGATTGGGGGCTAGCCGGGAGGGCAAAGGATCACAGAGACCAGTTTCCTCATGTCTTTATTCCTCCTGTCCAGTGACATGTATCGAATACGATTTGACATCAGGTGTGTTTCGTGCCCCATCTCTTTTGAGAAATCAGAAACGTTTTCTTTGACGTACAATAGCTAATCACAATGGAGCCACTTTACTCATGACGGTTTATTTTTGCCCCTGAAGAAAACGAATCGAGGCAAACCGCTTAGCACGCCTGCAGGGTTTGCCTACTTTCACGAAAGACGGGGCAGCACATGTAACCGGCAACTGAATTTGTGATTACTGTGTCATTTAGGCGAATGCAGGTTTGCTCCAACGAAAAAAAATTACTTATCTCGAAAGTATGTGGTTCTAAGCGATTTTTAAATCCGGCACCACTTGGCACTCAACCCTGACATCACCGTAAAAAAAATGAAAAGACTCCCAGCCACCAACTACATTATGCATCATCAGGTGACGGTTGAGTTATTATTTAATGACGTCTCTCTTACGGGGGATAATGTTGATCTCCTGCGGCTTCGTTATCCCTCCACCCCTCCCATTTTCACCCCCACAAATTATTCGAATAAATCGGTGAGACCTGAACCGCACGGTATTGGCGTGTCTCACGTCTCAGGTCTCCTTCGTCAGACAAAAAGAAGAGGTGGTGGTGGTGGTGGTGAGGGTGGTGTAGGGATGGGGGGAGTTGAGCCACACAGGGATGGGTTAATGCGGCGTATATATAGCTAACTAATGCCGACGTAACAAGGTTAAAACGCTTATCTCGCTTTGGGTACAAAATAACGGAGCATTCGCGGATCCCAACTCCTGCAGGAGATTAGGTGGGGTGGAGGGGAGGAGACAGACTGGAGATATTGAGGTGGGGGAATGGGTAAAGTGTTAGGGGGTGGGGTTTACGGCTCCGGCTAATCTGATGGCAATATATATAGACTTGGAGACGTCGAACGACACACTCGTTATATAGCAGGTCTAAAGAGATGTAGGATTGAAGATCGTGGTGCTAGTTGACGAAATCAACGGATGACCATGATGTGGGTATGTCCGAGAAAACCACCGAAAAGTGGCTAACACTGCGTAGCATGTATTTATTAAATTTTACAGTGTTTCGTAGTTTCCAGGCTTCAAACTCTTGGACTTTGACTTCGCGAACAACTCTTTAATTATAATCGAGTTCGACGTTCTGTTTGTCTTTGATTCGATGATGTCCCGGACACAGCCCAACATCTAATTTTTAAATCCGCGACATTATGGCCTAGCAAAATTATATCTATGGGACGATTTGTCGTGATGAACCATCTGTATTTAGAAGAGAATTATCATCGCCAATATGAAATAACACCATTTTGGTTAATGTCATCTAGTGTCTACCACATAATCGATTTCTTTGAGCTGGGTTCCGCAGTTAGGACGCGTGTTAGGATTTTCCTCTCTGCTTTTGGGGCTCGGTCGTTTCCCCTCTCTCCATCTCTGCTTTTGGAGAAAAGGCATTATTCGACGATGTTGGTAATGAAAATCTGGAGCGAGGCGATACGGAACAAGCGTCGTCACGACTATATGTCGTATTTATGGCGCGGACAAGGCTCTCTATACAGACGTGCTCGAATTTCAATTGTCGCCTCCGTTTAGTTGCCGGAGCAATATATATATATATATCGGTGTCGACTAAGCTGTTTATAGTACCAGGCAATACAAGCCGTTACGGCAAGGCCACCATGGTGTTGCCTATCTGTACTGTCGCAGTAAACGAATCTTCCATTCAATCCCTCGTTGACCTTCCTCTATGGGTCAGTAATAATATACCAATATGTAGAATAACACAAGAATAAAATGGATTTTATACAAAATCCGTAGAAAGAAACAAAAAAAATAACATATATGATTAGTATGACGATAAAGTATTACTCATTTTCAAGAATGAGGAATCAAATTAAAACGTGAAGACAAAGTGACGCAGAATAATAAAATCAAATTACAAACACGATGAACAAAATATTGTTTGAAGATTAAAAAAATCTTATCGAGTGGGTGCATGATCTCTAGTCATTTTGTCACATCTTCAACTAACTTCCGTATATTGAATCTGGATAATGAATTCCGCATTTAAAGAACTCCAGTTCAGTTTGGTTTCTCTTTCTGCAACTCTTTCTTTCCTTTGAGAAAAAGCTTGTACATGTTCTATACCACAAAAAAAGATGTTCTTTTCTTCTTTCATCGCCGTAATTTCTCCCTTTTTTCTTTGTTCTGTGTCTTCAAGTCCTTGTTCTTGAAGAACACGCATTCTTCTTCCCCCGACGTGTCACTCTCCTCTATTGTGTTGTACCTCGTGACCTGCAACGGCGCTTTGCCATCAGTCAAGCGGTCGAGTGACAGGCGCCAGACACCGCACATTATCATGATTGATAGCGTCGAATTAAAATAGATATCGCTTTTCTCAGACGTTTCTAGCACTACCAGAATATTCTGTATGTGTCTAGCGGACGGCGACATAGTTTTATTGATAGAAAGTGCGTGCACAATCTAACAGAAACGTTAAAAAACTGCACCGGATTTTCTGAAACACAGAGATGAATCAACAGGTGAATCCATTGCGTTTGGTGGTAAAATGTAATCTGATTTTCTGTAACTGATCCTCAATCATTGATTTAATTACAAAATATATATGTTTTATTTGGGAATGCCTAACATTATAATCTAATAGCTTAACCTTTCCTTTTGAACTTTTAACTAACTGTTATTCTATTCATTTGTCTGAATTTTGGTTGGGTATTTTTCTCCCCTGTGAATGCAACGGTCAATATTTATTTTTAGTGTGTAAATAAATCCGGATTTTAATAAAAAAAATATATATTTTGGTGTAGATAAATCCGGTTCGTCTTATATTGAATTTACTCTGTATCTGTCAAATGTCATGCAGCGGATGACTTCTAGTAGAATGAAAAATAGCCGATATGAGCTTATACATCGCACAGCGCGATAGATAATAATAATTTTACTTACGTCATCATTTCGTTTCACTGGTGAGAACCTGACAGATTATATGAGTTCTTTGTACAATTTTCACAGTCTTTCAATTTTTTCCGACGCACCCAAAAACGGGAATCGAGAACCATCCTCGCAGATGAGTGATGTGTGATTGCCTTTCACTTAGGGGCAGCCGCTATTTCCAATGGAATCGATAACAGCGCGAACTGAATCTGATCGTTAACCAGGAATCCAACCACTTAAAATGAATCAGAATCACCATCGTGATAAATTTTATCAAAACATTTTCAACGTTACAGGAAAATGTTGGACTTGCAATTAAGGTTTTCAGGTAATGACGTCACGTGGGTTAAAAAAATTTGAGACACGCCGAAAAAATATGAGTGACGGTCTCCGGAGTACAGTAGGCCGAGGCGCTAATGGTGTTGATCGTATTTTTGTCAGCAGCCATATTGGCGGGTCTCAGACCGTGTAGGTGGGGGGGGATCCCGTGCAATTGCTCGGATGAATGCATCACTTAACTCAAGCAATTAAACTGCGTGGCGCAGGGGTTGGGGGCTGCCGACAACGCCGCCAACAATTTTGGCGTGAAATACGTCTTATAAATCAGGATAGCATAGCCTGCGTGTCTTTTTTCTTCCGCCGCTATTTCTTTTTCTTCTTTCTCGTCTCATCCGTGGAAATCGTGACAAGATTTTGCTCTCGCTCTTTCGCAAAACATATTCATGAGATTTCGGTCCGGCTCAAACAGGTTCAAGCGGTAGCGAGCGAGCGCATTGGGCATTTCCGGAATGGGCGACCGAGGCGAAATCCATCAACTCTAAATTTGCCAACGCTCCGACATCCCTCAATTGAAACGAGCCTGGTTGGAACAATTCCTGTTCTCAACGCTCTCTAAGGCCTGATGCATAATATCTCTTTGAATGAACGAGTCTCGGATGTCGACATCGAGATGAAGGGGTTTTGAAAAATATTTTGTTTTTCAATCTATTGAGGCTCCATTATTTGTTTGGCATTCTCGATTGTGTCAATTTCGCTTAAAATCAATATTGACAGCAACACATGTCTGAACATGTTCTAGTTGGCAAACAATCGTAATTCGTCCCCGCGGCGTCCATTTATGAAATTCATATCTCATGAACGCAGCAACAAAACACCTGAAATGTAAATTTCAAATTTCATGGAGCTACGTTACGTCGTTGTTTAGATCGCATTTTGGCGGTTTAGATGACGAAGGGTAGTTCCAAAAGTACCGCCGAAGAAATCAATTATTTGCTGATTAAATAGACTAACAGGTAACCATATTAAAAAGCAATGGTTAGGGGGAAATCATTTCGAAACACCGTGTACTGAATCGTCCGCTACGTAGAACAAACACAATGAGCAGCGATGTTGTAAACTGTAGTTGGGGGTGGTGGTGGTGTAGTGGCGGGCGGTATAGTTGGCGAGAGAGAAAGAGAGAGAGAGCTTATCAAATAATTGAGTGGAGTTTCGTCTAATGAAATGAACTAGTCCTCCTTTTTTCAAGATTGTAAATTTCGCCTCTACGCGTTTTGTGCGCGCTGGTTGGTGGCTCCAGTCCTGCAGAACGGGGGAACCTGAGAAATTAAGGGGATGAGGCGGAGAGTGGGAGGCACGTCTGCCTCGTATTATCGCCGCCATGAACCCTAATTAAATCACAGCAACAACTCCCTCCCTCTCTTTCGATCGCCCGTTTTATACAGATGTTGCTGCAATCTCCGAGTGTAAGTTCTCCAAGTTCCGCCGCTAAACCGAGAGCTCGTAGGCCGCCGAGCTGTAACACAAGGTGGCGCGCATTTCGCCTTCTAGCAAGTTAACTAATAGTTGGGCCCCGGAAGTCCATCGACCATCGCCAGCGTTCGGATCATCGATTTACTTTGCCTGCCCTGATATTTAGCTAACTGTTTCTCAAATGCCAAAGAGAAAAAACCAAAAGGCCAAAGAATGCCACCAGAGGGCACGAACAACTGCCGAGCACAGAGGCCATAACCGGCTCGGAAAATGTTTCACCAGTTGGAGAATTTCTGTTTTCGCTCGCAATTGAGCGAGCGATTAAAACTAATCTCCCGCCACAGCATATCAGTTCAGGCATATTTTGTCAGTTTGGAGAAGAGAATGGAAGAAGGAATTTGAATCTCAAATGAATTCAAACACGAGCATAACATTAAATTGTGTTTACTCTGCTTTTCGTATTCCTGCTTCTGGGTTGCTAATGAACTGTTATCACTGCTGACCGGATCTGACGTAACGAACTCAAAATGGTCACCACAGATGAGGAAGATCTGAAACAGACAGTTTGGTTTACGGTTAGTGGACGTGTTAGGAATGATGACGTCACATTCTATGTGAAGTTATCCCCTCATCCTGTCTTAATATTTAAAGATACAATATAATTTTCTTAGTGAATGTCATTTCGAAATAACGGATGTCATTCTTCGTAAATTTGGTCGGAAGTTCGGTAGAATATGAATTAAAAAATAATTTGGGATTAAAAGGAATTGCCATGTCTGCCGGAAACGGAAAACAATTTGTTATTATCCAACACGTTCATAAAGCGAAATGGGTACTTTTTACATTTATTTTTGTAATTTCGTCACCTAACAATGTAGTGGAATTCATTATTTTGTTGATCCATTGACAATATTATTCCCGGAACTTACTTGTTAAAATATTTTTTTCCACTTTCCCCAAATTTTGAGTTCTCTATAATTATGAAGATTAAGTTTCCATAGAAACCATATCACATCCATGCGTGGCCATTGTGCCAGACTTTACAAGGCTGGAAAGCGCCTATTTGCAAAAAAATGTTGAAATTGTGAGAAAAAAATATCCCAAAGAGCCGATAACAAAAACCCCATATATCTACCGGATGAAGTTAATGACTACTTCCTGTGACGACGGTTATGTCCGTACACGACTCGGCGGAACACTGCGACAATTTGTGAGCAGGCATTTCGAAGGCCCTCACGAGACAGGGGCGCGTATCACTTTTCTGTCTGGCTACGATCGTCATAAAATGTGCGGTCACTTGGACTTGCGTTCTATTATTCATTTAATCATTTTTACATTTCGCAGAGTTGACGATTTTGAAATGATGGACGCGCCCAACTCCAAGTACCCTCGAAAAAAGTAATAAAATTGGATTGCAATAATTGGTGTCCAAAAGCGCTTTTGGTTTGCTTGTCCATTGTTGTAAGCAGCGGCTCTTCTGTGGGAGGACAACTAGGACAACTGCCCAGGGCGTATAATACAGCGCAGCGAGTTCCATATATTAACAATGGGAGAAATGCAATATCCCATTTCTTCAAAAAATAGTTCATTTTCAAAAACATCAAGTGAGAAGATTTTTCGACTCTGCATAGACTTTAGCGTACGAATGGATGACCTTTCCTTCAGATAGTTTTTCCAATCTAGGTTTGGGGACCTGGATTGAGGGCGTAACTTTGTATTTTTGCCCAAGGAGGTGATGAAACCTGAAAGGGGCCCTGGGCAGGGAATGGGTAGGGGCTAGCTAGGCGCGCATAAAAATTTCTGTTTGTTCTTTTATTATCATTTCATAGGCTATATTGCGCATGGCTAGCGTTTACCGCAATGTCGTAATTTAATTTGCCTCTCGCCAGCGCCCGCTGGGTGGAACAACACTACAAGGAATCCATCGGCGTGGAAAATGGCGGTTGGCGGCGTTGGTGGTGGTGGTGGTGGTGGGGCTGGTGGTGGTGGTCCAACTGCTGTGGACAAGGGTTGGGCGGTTTCACCGGAATTCCTACGAATGCACGTACGCTTTTGTCATGCGAAAGACGAAGTACACTGCAAAACGAGACCACATAAATCACGTCTTCCAAGACGACTTAAAGCACGGTTTACATCGAAGAGATCGGGCTTCTATGGAGTCAATCTCTCCAGTGTAAACCATGCTTACGTCTGTCTTCATTTTAATTTTTTTCTTAATTTTCTAAAATTCTAGAAGGCACCTAAAGACGTATCGGAATGGATTATTTGCCGGTGATATCACTCCTTGTTTTATCAACGTTGCATTAATGATACAGAATGATTGTACAATAATATATAATAAAATAATAAAGTAATAAAACACCAATCATAATCAATTTCATTTTAAGAACTACTTCCGTCTGGTGCATTTCATTAAATTCAACATAAATTAGATTAGATCATTATAATATATTTTTAATTGGTTTGACCTATCCAAGGAAATATTCATTTGTCCCATTGACATACTAGCGAAGATGACTTAGAATTTAAGAAAATTGTAGTCATCTGAGACTACTTGATAATTGATGCAGGTTGGTCTGGTAGTTGTCTTAATGAGGATCGAGTCCATGAACAGGTTGAACGTGTTCCGACACGGAATCTGCCTAGAAATACAGTATTTACCAATAAAAGTGACTTGGATACAAGTTGCCTCGTTTTGCAGTGAAAGAGGTCACCGGAGGGTCATTGTTACTGCTGTTCTAAATTGCTACTCCCCGCCCCCAAGTTCTCTCTTATTTGAATAGAAGTGCCCCGCCCCCGTCTCTAATTTCGTTCCCAATTCTATTAAACGGGAAGTCGACCCACCACCGCTCGTACATGTTTATTCCTCGGCGTGTGTGTTATTACTTGGAAGACGTTGAAAACCTTTTCCTTGGCCATCGCTCGCCTCATTCAAAGGAAGGATAATGTTTTGTGTGCCCGGTGGTTCCCAGGCAGTCGACTGGATAATCATAATGTGGGAAGGACATGCGTGGACAGTCACAACCACCTTCTTCCTCCCCCCTCCCGTACAGAGGACCGTCTTTTTTTTAATACTAAAGTAATTATGACAACATGCGCGACAATCAACACAAAGACGTTGAGGTCGTCTTCTGAGTTCAGCAAAGATTTAGCGGTAAACAAAATTTTTAAAAAGCAGACAGCCTTTATAGCCGAAATTAAGAACGCATATGTGCCATTAATCCTAAGATGACGAAAGAAATGGCTCGCTGAAAGTAAACGATTCTTAATGTTTGTAAAGCAGAAACGTACAATTATTATAATTCGGTTAACAACTTGAAGCAGTCTCTGCCCTTGCGTTTTGAAAGTCTTGTTGGTAGACAGAGTGCAGAAAATGGTCACGAATTTAAATGTACCGTGTTCTATATGGATCCATCCCCTTCCCTCTCCCATTTAACTCGTAAATGGTAGCTAATGGACGTGATGGAGAACGATTATATGTCCGTACACAGTCAGGGATTTTCATGTTTCCTCCACGAGCATTCTGTGCAATAAAACTATGGACCTGAAGGAGTCCTCATTCAAAGCCTTTCTCGGTCGCGATCATAGACACAAATAGACTGACGCAGTTCTTGCGTCATCAGTCACAAATCGAGAACTCTCGATTATTCGATCCCGGGTACTGGTGAAAAATGTGCCCCTCATATAGTGACTAAGCACCAAGTGGGGTACAAAAACTCATGTTGTGATATACACTTCAGTGAATTTTAAAGAAAGAACCAATATTGCGTCGTAGAAGTTCCCCGAACGTGAACCATCTAGTGAGCAATTCAGTCAACTAATAAACTCGATAGTTATAAAATAATAGTATGAAATCGCTAAGTCCTAAACAATTCGTTGGATTCTGTTGGTGTGTGATTTTGTGCTACGTGGAGTTTGGACAAACATGGCTGATGATGGCACACACATTCGTGTTGTACGATTTTCCATGTAAAGTGCGAGAGGAGGGTGAGTATCGCCGCCACCCCTTCTCCCTGTCTCCCAACCCCCAGTTCTTCCACCCTCCCCCCACCCCACCTCGCCCGGCTCAAAATGTGGAGCAAAATTACGCGTGCATGCGCCGCACCGCCCGCGCTCTTTTTGTTTATGGCCGTTGCCATAGTAACCGCACATAACGGGGGCCTGTAGATGAGCTCGTGTTCTGTTTGCTGTAATATGGAGTAATGTTGTGTGTCGGACATGTGAGGCACCGCTCATCCGTTAATACAGGGTGCCTCGATTAGTCTGTCCCCTCCCCCCTCACTAATAATATAACGAAAGTGAGTTAAATTTCGCATCAGAAAAACTAGATGTATGTATGCTTCGATTCGAATTTCGGACAATGTCGATGAGGTTTCCAAATGCGATTGGTCGTCTTAAGATTCTTGAAGAAATGAGGTTCGACTGTCAGATAAATAGCATTTCGGAATATTTCTAAGGAAGATAGAGCTGAGCAAGCACAATGCCATTTTCAGTTCATGTAGATCCGCTTGCCGTTTTCATGGATCTCCCTTTATCATTTTTTTAATGTCTTTAACCCAAATTCCAGGAAGCAATATTCACGAAAGAATTGAAAGTGTTTTCATTGGTCAATGCAATCTACCACTTTAACCGGGAAGCCCATAACAGTTACGGTTCGCCGATCCGCACTTTTTGTTAGCTTGCTCAGAACTGGTACGTTGTGAGATTTTAAAAGTAATTTTAAAAACTACGTTTTGTTACGTATCGTTTGTAACTATTTACGTTTTGGGGTATCAATTGAAAAAAAAGCTAATTGAACGTTGAAATAATAAGATGTGGGTTTTGAAAATCAATTACACGGTTAAAGTGTCAACTGAATTTATTTATATTATGTTCATTTTGAAATTTATTTTTTATTTACTTATACCAATTTACTTCTAATTTACTCTTAATTGTCGACAAAATCGGTGAAATTTGATTGTTGTATAGATATGCCCATATGGTTGTACCCTGGCGAATTTTCCTCATTTCCTTATTTTCTTATTTATGTATTGATTTTTCTTGTTTTGGTTCATTTAGCATATATATATTTTGAATACTCTTTGCCGGAAAATGAAAATGAATTATGTCTGTTCTCTTAACCAATACTTCTAAGATACACTTTATTGTTTGTTTGCTCGATGACTGGATGTACTGTATATTGATGTTGAGGGGCCTCCACAAATTGCATTGCAATGAGGGGGCCCTGGACGCTTCGCGTCAGGGTTTGGTGATAAGACGAATATTGAAACTTTGTAATTTTTTATTTTCCCTGGCGCTGAAATAAAAAAAAAAAAAAATAAAACGTTTGGTAATTCTTGGTAATTGGTTTTTTTTTAAAGATCACGTGTTGCAACGCTATTGCCATTGATGCAGTATACAGTGTTGTGCCACTGCTGCCCCTTCTAGTCAGGCAATCACAGTAAACTCATCCCAAGAGATTTAGGCGGGATGATTCTGGCAACTGAGGCAACAGGAATCAGTTTACTGGCGCCTGCAATAGATGGCGCCACAAGAGAGATGCGGCCCGCTGCCATTATCGCTGCGGCCCGCATCCCGCAGCTCGTTGCCCCGCTCCGTTTCAGTTTCAAGATGGCCGACATTAAGAATCGTTGTGGATTTGTTTTTCTCCAATATATTCTTTTCCACTGCTGTGTTTAGGAGATCGTGACTAGAGCGAGAACTCAGTTGTCGGGAAATGGATCTATTTGATGATTTACCAGAGCCTGGTTCGTATATTTCCTTCTATCCGAATGAGAGAAACTGGTGAATTGGTGGGATCAAAGGGTGAAGTGGAAATGCGTGTCGGTTTGGCTCTGTAAAATCACTGACTGGCGTCGCATGGACCGAATCCCAAGCGACATCTGAACCGTGCAGTGGTTAATCTAACCTCCACTTGTTGGTTAATCTAATCGTGAAGAGAACTTCTCCTCTACCTAGTTAACAATCAGGAGCGCATACAAGATGTACATGAGGTGACCGAGGCAGCCTGCTTAGACGACGTGAGTGGTGACAACCGTGACCTGAGCACCAACACTACAATCAGCAGCAACAGAGGAGCGAAACGACTCTCGACTGACAGCTTGGATGGTTGTGACGATGACGACAGCGTCGACATGAAGAGGCGATGCAACAGCAGCGCGAGTAAAGATTTTAAAATTAAATCCTCGTTCGATTGGTCTTTGCTTGGCCGACTTTTTTGTTTATCCCATCGTTTCGAATTTGTTGTTCTAGAGTTCGTGGCTTCGCTCAAGGGTTACGTGGCTGAGCGGAAAGGTGAACGAGAGGACATGCAGGATGCCCACATTATTCTCGATCAATTCAATCGAGGCGGCGACGTCTCAACTATTGGACAAGACAGGTTGGCAACGTTTTTCTTTTAATTTTCACTCTTCAGCACAGTTTGCGCAGCACCAAATAAATTTGAAATACGAGAAGAAATTTACTCCGAATGACGAATCGACAATTTCTAAGAGCCGATAAAGAGCGTCTATGAACTAACTGACTCGAGCTTTCTTATTGTTGCAGTCCCCGTGTGTCATTCTACGGAGTATTCGATGGACATGGTGGCTCTAGAGCCTCCACTTTTTCCGCCAAATGCCTGGCCACAAATCTCCGCTCACGTTTTCCAAAAGGTGGGTTTTATTGGGAGATTAATCACATTTTGATTTATTTAATGCCGCAATCTTGACGATTCGCTTTGTTATTGCAATTTGCATTGAGCTTTGTGTCGGACCAGAAATATAACCGACGTTCGTACTCCTCTGACTGAATGATCGAGTGTTTTGTTTCAGGAAATCTGGCGCAAATTGAAAAGGACATCAGAAAGTCTGTCATTGCAGCGTTCAAGAAAACTGACGAAGACTTCTTGAAGGAGGCGACTAAACAGTTAGTAAGCATCATAGTTGTAGTTGGCATTACGCTATATTTTGGATCGGCCTTCAGCATTTATAATTACATTTTCGATCCATATTTCGAATCGGATGAAAATTGATTATTATTAATGTGTTTTGAGCTGGTTGTTAAAGCGGTTCCCTCTATACCTCTGAGGAGGTAGGAGATGTTTAATGTGTACCTGATTTGGGTACGGCTTCCCGTCATTCTCCCTTGAATAATTCCGGAGGACTCTTGAGAGCTTGACCCACTGTCACGGACGTAGTAGTTCGATGCGATTACACCACATCTCACGGTGGTCACTGATTGAATTTTGTTTTTGTTTAGAACTTTGGTTTGTTCAAACAGTAAAAGTTGTCCAAACAATATTTTAAATCATAATGCAGCTCAATTTTCAGTGATGTGAAGCGATCTTGTTTTATTGCGAATGTGTGTGTTGGTGTCCCTCTTTCATTTTATCCCGTTTGCCACTTAATATCTTTATCTTATAGAAAACCTTCGTGGAAGGACGGCACAACAGCCTTGGCTATCCTGGCTCTCCAAAACACTTTGTACATCGCCAATCTCGGGGACAGCAAAGTGAGAATGAAATGTGACCCACTACGTTCTAAAGCTGAAGCTGTCTGCTAAGAGAGTGTGAGTGAGTAAATTAATGTTCATTTTGTTCTTTCAGGCTGTCCTTTACCGTGACAGTGCAAAGGCAGCTGGCGGCCGAGGGTCGGTGGTCTCTCTCTCCAGGGATCACAACCCAACTTCCTACGATGAACGAATGCGCATTCAGAAGATGGGCGGTTTTGTTAGGTGAGCATCTTTAAATAGTCGACATGAATAAGAGAGGGTACTAGCTAGGAGAGGAAATTTCGTACAATATATTTGTCATTTTTATTTTGTGTACATCCGATTCATTTTGATTTATCCGATTTATTATCCTCATACTTTATATTTTATATATTAGGGATGGTCGAGTGATGGGCGTGCTTGAAGTGTCTCGCTCGATCGGCGACGGCCAATACAAGACGTTGGGAGTGACTTGTTTGCCTGACATCAAACGATGCGTGCTTACGGAGGACGACAGGTAAGATGCTACTGTATTCGCTCATTGTTTCGTTATTCTTCTAATTACAATTACAATTACAATTACAATTACAATATGTACCCACAAGCAGCCCCCAAGAGAGGGGCCTATGGCGGGGGTCGAACGACCA
>JAQGBY010000507.1:0-43424 GCA_034698785.1 Mycogona germanica | reverse complement strand
CAAGAGGGGTTCCCGGCTTTGCCTGGGTTTACAGTAACCACCAATGAAATAAAAAATTAATTGTTTAAATTTACCGATCAAAATTGGATCAAAATTGTTTATTAGATAATATTCTCAGCGTATTGAAATATATAATGAAAATATTAACATTTTCTAAACACTCATAAAATAAATTATTACAACCAGTAGTCGAGACTATTGATTATTGAAGTATCACTACTTCGTCCAATCAGGCCGTTTTCATTTTTTTTAAAAAGTAGAAATAAGATATTTCGACAAAAGGTAAGCCAGTACAGTAAAGGAACCACATCGTATCTTATTTTTAAATGTTAGTTATAGATATTTTTAAATAGAGCGGCCGAAATTGTAATTGTTGCCCAGGGCGTGCCTTTCCCTAAAAGGTAGTCCCGAATACCGCTGCGCTCCCCAGCGGCTGAGCGTCATTACTATTCTCCATTGCCGCCGATCAATCACACAATCGAATACTTTGCATTCTACAGATGGATGCGATAATCGCATACGCGCGCGTGCGCACCTAGAAATACCGCAATTTATGTGGTGCGAATTGCAACCGACGAGCGGCGCTGCGATACTCCATAACAGTGAGTGTGACGTAACTAAATAGTCGGTTATGTTTGTGACGATGTAATGTGGAATGCTTGACGTAAAATGTATTGAAATATACAATGACTGCAATAAATCCTAAACTCTGTCATGCGACTTGAATTTTACACCTGTATTGTCCTTGAGTATGACATGATGAATCAGAATACACAAATATTCAAATGAAGTATAATTTTGTTGTTGTTAATAATAGCTATAACTATTATTAACAACAACAACAAAATCATTACATCTGCTCCATTTTGAAGCAAGTTCAATGGAGCATTGCGGTTTAATTCATCAAGATTCAAGGTGGTCTTTCTGGTTCCTGAACCTGCACGTACATGTAGATAGATGTTCGGTATGAACCAGTTTTGGGTTCGCTCTCTACGCATAAACACACAAGCGCAAATCATTGACAAATGAAGATAACAATGACAATTGTTCATAAACGGAAGCGCGCACCGCATCGTCAACATTCTTTTATAGAGACACGGGAGAAACGACAATTGCTCTTTTTGTCTTTCTAGAAGATGAAAAACTGCATGCATCATAAAGTTGGCCGATTGCGAATAAAGCTCGCAACTAGTCGTTCTGTCTTTCCCCCAATGCCCTCTTGAAGCCATCTGCATACAATATTTAAAGGTGCGCACTGAAAATATGAATTCTCTTTAGATTGATTCAATTTGTTCCATCCTATATTTAAATCCAAGGATATGAACGTTACCACTTCTGTCGCACAAATGGGCCATATTTGTTTCTGGCCTCCGGAGGTCATCATTCATTTGACGTGAAACCATAGGCATGCCGTATGCGACCTGTCTCGCCTTTCGACTTTTGATAACTCTCCAATATCATAATGGCTTTTCCGGACCTTGCCAATTTTCTCGGGCGCCGTTCCACCTGTTTAATTTAAGTTCTACTGTAAGGTCCTCGCCTTATTGGAAAAGTCCAGACGCCACCAGCGCTCTTCCACTCACCTCGAGTCCTTCTCTTTCATCGTCTCGCTATCCACTCGTTATTCATCTATGGCTCTCGATTTCTCTTCCATGACTACAAGCCATCTTAAAGACGTGTTTTTTTGTACGTACGTGTATGCATACACGAAGAAACGCATGTCTGTCGGCATGTATTGATCTTCTAATGTAGAAGAGCATGTCATTCGGCATTTATTGATCTGTACAGATAACAAAATGCCATATCGTTTTGTTCCATTTTGTCGAATTCTGTTTCTTCTTCGAGTCGTGTCCAATTCAATTACAACAACTTTCGTTAAAAGGATACTCGCGATGTACGAGAAATACAACTACCGAGAGTATATGATTTTATCTGAAAACTGCTTTGGTATGTAACATATTTCTGATTTAAATTATAGTATTGTTTTTGGAATTTGAAAATTGTTATTTTAGCATCAAATTTGTTCATGTATTGATTATAGCGTTCGCCATGAAAAAAGGACGTTTAAATCTTGAATATTTCTTTAAATTACGTTATTGTTTGAGCATCCGAACTGACCTACAGAACTTGTTCTCACAATAGCATATATACGAATTTTTATCAGTATCTTGAAATTCTGCTAGCAAGATCTTCTCAAGTGGAGAAAATGATTATTAAATTGATACGATCCATATATGGTAGTGTAAGGCGATTGTCGTTGGTTGAACTAAATCAACGAGAGAAGGTTTGGTTTTCTAAAGCACTATGCTTTATGCAATAGTATTTTTCCAGCTAATAGAAACACATTTGTATCATTCATCAGCTATCGTCTACAACAACACACCTCTCTTTATCGGGCTGATTCTGATATAAAGGTATACAGGAAATGGCTCTCACTGATGGCTTCTCCACACGTAATCCAATAGCAAATCGCTTCGCGCCGCAAGATGATGGAGATGATGCCCAACCGAAGTGGTTACGAGAGAGGCCGTGCCTTGCCTGTCTCTATCACCGAGACCCGATGCGCTAATTGCCCGGAAGAACCTCTCCAGCCACCAACAATGCGGCTTCCTTCCACCGAATGACCTCGCGTGACTGCACCGCATTGCACCGCTGCTAATCACTTTCATTGGACGCAATTTTCGAGTATTTGGAAACTGGATTTTAGGCTAGAATTTCGGGTTACCCAGCCACTACACCGATGAATCGTATCGTCAATGCGCGCTAAAAACATCGAGATCCCGTTATGCGATCTCTAATATTATTTTGAAAATATTGAGGACATACATTTTGTAGTTCATACTCGTACAATGTTGTATTTATTTAGGTCTTAATTGGGCAACAACGACATTGATGGAGAGGAATCTAAATGCAATTTGCAATGCTTACTCTCTCTAAAGATGTAAGATGTAGTTGCTGAAATATCCAATTTATGTATAAAAGTGTCTTAAAAATAAATTAATTCACTTTTACTTTAATTAAAATTCAGTGCTGATCTTGAAATCTACTGTACAACCACTTTTTGTGAACTTTTTGAAGAAATGTGAATTTAAATCGAGACTTATTCCATTGGTCAGCCAGGCATTTTAGCAAAGACTTTACACCGAATAAAAATTGCCGCAGAATCGCCGCCGCCTTCTTTATACGCCACGTCACGTTGTCCTGTTGACCAGAGCGCCTTGACCACAACATATCCGACACCGCAACAACCAAAAATGTGTTGACGCGCAGCGCAACAGACAGAACAAGCACAGCGTATGTGCGTCACCAAACCCACCTCCCCCGGAGACGAAAACCAAACGACACCCGAGTCCTGCCAAAAGCCTTCACGTGTGCACGCGACTATGCCCGGAGGAGCCCCGGGGCTCCCTAATAGTGCATCCGGTCGTGAGAGCGAAGCATTAGCGGATCGCTGTTATGGCATAACTGCTCCCGCCGCCGGCCGCCGACTCCGCAAATCGCCATACGCCGGTCTATTATGTGTACACAAGCCCCCTTAACCGCGTTTAAGGAACGCACATTTTGGTTAAACGACGGAAGTTATTGCTTATTTAGATAATGGAGATTTTTTTGTATGCCTGCCAGTATATGTATGTATGTATGCCCCCCCTCCACGTTATGCGTATGTGTGAGTACGGCTTCATATTCAGTCTCGCTCAACAATGTCTAAAAACTGGGCGCACATTGCATGCTGGACCACCCCTTAACACAACTAAAATTAAATTTTATGGTAACGCTACCAATCGATTATGAGAAAATGTTTTTAACCACCGGTGTGGTAATAAGAAGCGCAGTATAAGATCGATTAAGGATGAATTCGCGAAATGCATTCCTCCAGCCTGATTTTTCAGACACGTATTTCAACAAGTCACCATTGCGGAGTCATTCTACGTAGAATTCGACTGTCTGTAAACCTAGTCACCACTTAGCAGTTATACATGCACATGTATATGCGTATATATATACACAGTACAGTAGAGTAATAACTTGTGGGGGGAAGGTTGCTTTCGACGCAATAGTGGGGAAAAAATGCAGAGACCATTAACGACACCCTTTTGAACGCGCTATGTTGAGGAACTAGCTCTGGGCTGTTGAGGGTTGGGGTGAGGAAGGGCGTGTGGGGCTGGTGGAAAGTGGCAGGAAATGGGGAGATGGGGGTTGATTGAAGACCTGATTGCGCTCGTGACAAAAGTCTTGGGGGCAGCCGCGTTAAGCAGCGTTGACTAATGGCGAGATCGAAAGCTGGGTTGTCCGAACAAATGATGTGGATCCAAAATATTTGTGGTGCGGGGGAGAAGGAGATGGCGATCATGTGGTCATTAGACGAATAAAAAAAGGAGAACTAAAATTTGGCTGATCTATCAAAACACCATCTAGGTTATTGACCTTGTACGATTATTTAGTCTCCTGAAACCTGAAGTCGTCTAATGCGGACGTCGAAACTGTAGCAATATTTGATGACCTGCGACTCAAATATTCTAACAGTTTTGACGGAGAGAAAACATTCTGATTTCCCGAGTGTCTTGGTTCCTCTAAACTATAATGCGTTGTGCACATTAAATACAAGCTTCTAAATCAGTCAATATGCTTGATTGGATACAATTTAAGAAGTAATTAGACATTTAAAGCGTCGAGGCACTGGCGCTTATTTATTTGCTGGGAAATTTCGACAACGTCAATAGCGCCACCCTTTGGTTGATTTAACCTACTCTCGCTTACGGAAAAACATAAAACGAATTATGACATCTTTAAGGTTAACGCAACACTGCCGCTGGCATCTCATGCATAATGACCACGATTCGCTCCATATAATAGTTCTTCGTCCCGCCATGCACGCGTGCCCTTGCAGCCGCGTTGCCATGGATACGGGGGTTCTAGGAGGATTATTAGCGAAACTTCGCCAGGCGATCGCCCTCACCCCTCTCGCAAGACCACTTCCGCCTCTCTCTTTAATTAACTGCGCCTTGACCACCAGGTCGCCTCACCTGACCGATGCATATATTTCATCGGGTTTTGCGCTTCGCCTACGCAGGCTGGACATTTCTAACCAATTCCCATCTGTGTGTACGGCCTATCGATCGGTTTGTGGTCGACGAAATCTCTCTTAAATGTGTTTTTAGAATAGGTTCTACACATACGTGTGTGCACAATCACTATTACCTAAACTTTAGATAGTGCGGATAGGATTTCCACTATAGGATAGGACTTTTATGTTCAATGCTTCCTGATCTCTTGAGCTTGTTTAATTTAAATTGACTGATAAGCCATACTACAGAGAAAAACAATCTCAATGCCGAATACAGTTTGTAATATATAAATAATTCTATGCAGTTATATCAGCTAACAAGTGCCGTATTTTTCCAACTAGTTTAGTGTTTGCGACTTAGACTGAAGAGTCTCTTCATTTGCATATGTAAGTGACTGCTTCTACCAGAATTTCTTGGACACTATGCTTTTTCGAAGCTACTTATCTGTTCAAATGTGAATATGAAATTCCGTCATATCCGCAATTACTGGAGGGTTCGACCTCCCCACGATAAACAAATACATTGATTGACAATATTGCGCGACTTAAATGCTGAAACGCAACGAGTGTGTTAAAATCAAGATCGATTTTGTTCGCCGGAAGGCTGAAAAAAAAGAACAAGCGCTGAATATGTATAGCCTGTCTTAATCGTATGCAAATACAAGTTATTCTGGTTTCATCCGAAAGAAAAAAAATAGGCAAATTTATTGGCAAAACGCGACGGAAGATAACTTTTCCAGGAACCACATCTTAATTATTGGAAACGCCTCGATAAATATTCAGTCGGGTGCCATAAAAAATATACACAAAGGCTTCACGTCATGCAGAAAGCTCAAATGAAGTTACCAATCTGCCTCTGATTTTACCACTTAAAAGTTTTTTTAAAATTTTCTTCTGCTAGAAGTGAATCTCTGCATTTAAGCAGCTCGACTCGTATAACGAAACATGCATATGTGGATGGTGCCGTATTTTGAAATCCTGCAATAAAAAACAACCGGTTTAGACGAAATTGGAGATTTCCATTTTTATTGAAAAAGATACCCTCGTTTCTCGAGCAAAATATAAAAACCGGAAGAATAACATTTATTGACGTATTTATGAGCGCACCAGAATAGGCGAACAGCAAATAGCAAGAGGGCAATGAAAAATCCAAGAGGCACAGTTGGAGCAAAACATTTTTGCTTTTTCGGAAAGAGCGTTCTGGCATATTCGCTGTAAGTCCCCTTTATTAAAGAAGCTCCTAACGTAAAGGCATTGTAACCTATGAAATCTAAACGATTTGCGGAAGACGACTCTGCAGCATAAACCTAATGGTGCCATTTCAATGGCGACGCTATGATTAAGGCGTCTGCAGCTTAAGAGCTTAGGAGTTGTCAGATTAATTAAATCAATACACACTGCACCATGATTATGTTCTTTATGGCTTGACACAGTCCCCGTTAGTAATCTGAATGTCATTCCAGATTCTGGAAGTCGTTTCCAGGTCTTCTCATAGTTGTCTCATAACATCGAAATAGACCATGTCGTCGCTAGGGGCAGCATCATTCTAAAACTCAATCGAAACCCCTTGATCTGCTAGTCTGCTAGCGTCATATAATTTACATGAAGATGGTTTATAAACATTAGCACACAATTTTATAACCATTTCACCTCTGTTTCACCCCAGACTGGCGTCATTCATAAGCAACATTTTACGGCTAAATTAAAATGCGAGGGTTGTTCAAAAAGTATTTATGCACTTCAAAGAAAAAGTATTAGATCGTCGCTGAAAAAGACTCGTATACTCAATGGGCTTTGTTGGTGTTGTTGACGGCATTCTCATTTAAAAAGACCCAAGATATATATGTCCATTGCATTTGGACAGCAGACAGTTTAGTTTGTCTCGAGTCAAAGGTCTTAACGAAAAGGAAATTCAATGCATAAAGGTCGCCAGTGGAGTTGACAAGTTATAAATTGAGATTTTTAAAACAACCCCCTCGTAACTTTACTTTGGAAACCGCAGAATGAGAAAATCGCGTCTCGTGGGGATGAATTCTCGTGTATATTCGGAATGATCTTCGATGCTATGCCACGAAAACCAGTACAGACTTACTTGGCGGGGGAAGAATAAGAATAAGAAGAAAAAAAGCCGCACCGCGTCACGCAGCGCTATCTCCGTATGGTTGTCGAGCAGGCCGCCCGTTGATTTATATATCTCATCTGTTTTTTGTTTCGCGTCGCGCTCCTCGTTAATTGGAGTTGGCTTTGGCATCGTCTATGTATGTTTTCTATGGCGGGAAGCGAATCGAGCGTGATGCGCGCCTTAGTAGTGGTGGTGGCGACAATCGAGCGAGACGGGAAGACGAAAATGGCGCGCGCGCTGCACAGATTGAGTAATGGCGGCAAACACAACCGGGGTCGAGGGAGGGAGGGAGGAGGCGTGGGAGTTGAGATGAAGGGGGGGGGTGAGGTAAAGTCGACCAACCGTTTGGCGAAAGTTGTGGGGTTAAACGAGGGCTTGGGTACTTTTAGTAGCGCCGGTGATTCACAGGGGGCGTGGTAAACAGCGGGGACGCACAACAACCGCGCACCAACCACCGAAGTCTTAAGTGGTTTTCTTTACCGCGTCGGTGCGCCGTGGGTGCAATCAAAACCAAAAGAAAAAAAGTCCTAAAATAACTTAATGCTTTCTGGATTAACTGTTTGTGTATCTGTGTTCCACTATTTACCAAGACCACCATCCTTCCTCATTCACCATCTCTCATTCAGTTAGTATCGTCTTTAATGCGTTCGCAATTGTGACTCTTGCTGTATGTGTGTTGTGTGTGCTCAGAGTATATATTCCATGCATGTATGCGGTTCATACATATATACATTAAGTGTTCATGATTCAAACATTCGTCGAATCGATCCGGACTCCCCAACATTCTATTTTCCAGTGATAAACACACATACACTTAGAGGCGCCATCGTGTTTCGAAAATTCTATATTCGCCGCAAATCATTTGTTTTTCCCCCCGATCCCTACCTTCCTTTTTCCTCTTTCTCACTTTTCATTCTCCCTCTGAGCCCTACAGTTACCGGTCTTTATTCCTGAGAACCCGGGTGCGTTCGTACTTAATGATCCTAAGAGTTGTTGGAAAGCTGATGTTTGGTAGGTGCCGCCAACATGACTCCGACCTCTGGTGGCATTGCTGATTCCGATCGAATATTTTTTCCTAGTTGATGCTGAAAATGCAGCCCTGAGCTCTCTCTTATCCAATCCATCCACTTCATGGTTTGCCTTCCTCTTTTTATGCTGCTCTCTATTTTTCCATAACACGTCTTTTGCCATTTTAGCGCATTGACATGGCCAAAATAGGATAGCAAATATTGTGGTAGAAGTAGTTTGAGGACTAAAAATTTGGGTTTTAAACAAGCTTGAACATTCTCCAGATAATAATTATTCAACGAGCTTAAAGTCATTGAATTTGAAAATAAATAACGGGGGAAGTGAAAGTGGACGGCATTGATGCTGACCATATAACATGGGCCGTGCTGAAGTTGGTTTCTAAGACTAGTCTCAGGAGGAAAAAAGGAGTCCAAAATACATCCATATGTATTTTTCCCATATTGTACATACGTGGAAATGGGAAGTTTTAATGTATTTTATTTTTATTCTTCCCTGGGCAAAGCGTCGCAGCAATGGGTGTCGCGCGCATTTAACATTTGGAATTACCGCGAATAAAACGAAAATGCCTCGAAACGGAAGCCGCCGGTTTCCCCACTGGGGAATCGATGATTCATTGCAATTTTCGCAAAACAGAATATCCGAATTTATTATTTACGACCGAGCTCGTGGGGTATCGCATCACGCGCGTGTCTTTATGCCGATTAATTTCCCGTTTAGCTAGGTTGAATTATTTATTCGAAATTACCCATGTATCGAACAATGGAAAAAGAAGAGTGTGCGAGTAACTTTTTATAAGACGATCGTGCTTGTGGGTGCGACCCGTAAGCGCAATCGCTAATTTGGAATGGTGCATTGGTTCTTGTGGAGGTGAGGGTTGATTGATGTGAATTAAAAACAATATTTTACGTTAATCCCGGCAAATGAATGTAATGATTCGAAAACACGATCCACTAATTCAAAAATAAAAAATTCACGCAAAAATTATATTTTCAGTGCAAAACAAGGTTAGGCAAAAAAGAAATAGTTCACGGTTATATCGTTTTTTACCGTTTCATCGTCTTAAGCATTCGGCCAAAACGATGAGACAATATGATCATATTAAATAGAAGACTATACCCTAAGTGGGAATCAGCTTCTCCTTTTAACTGCTGCACGTTTGCTACTTCAGTTAATTTTTTGACGTATCGATTTTGAAGTCAGTTAACCCGCCCGTCGTTTCCTTTTACGACCACAATTTAGTGGAAAGGTATTTAGCTGTGGCGATGTGACGGACAGCCTCACTCTCAATTGATTAAACTTGTAAATGTTAGATGACCCAGGTGTCCATTTGACAGTGCCTGCGACAACGAAAACCGCACGCGAGACCACTCTCTCAATACACGTGCCACGTGCCTGGTGACCGTCCTCCCCAAGGTGACGCGTGTCGTGCACCAAATTTGATTGGCACTTCGGACGTCGAAAGTCAACCTATTAATTGGATGTCACCTTTTTATGGTAACGGGGAAGACTTAGGGGGGAAAACTTGTCCCCGTCCACAAGTGATCGGACCACTCACAGGGGACGGCGCTCACGGCCGCTTAATGGCGGGCAAACACAATTAAGTAACCTATAGCCAGTGCAAACTCAATGTGCCAACGTTAAATGGCGCGCGTCTTCTCCTTTCGCACTAACGCACCCCGCCACCACCACCACCTTCACCACCACCGCCAACGACCTCTATTGCATCCTGACCAAACAACACCCACACACCCATCTCTCTCATACCATGTACAAACATCTACTTCATCCTCCCGAGACCACCACGACCGAACGAGACAAATTAAGTTTGCAGATCATTTCTCGCAAGAGTTTGACATTGTGGTTACTCCAAAGTCTTGACACCGAAGGTTGGCAACGCATTCGAATCTTTAAGAATTCAGCAGCGCAGAATAATCACTTCGCATAGTTGCCCCTGGACTTATCGTAGCTGCGCAACCAGGCACAGCTTTGATGTTGTGCGGGATTACAAACTTTACAATACGCATGTCGTGGTAGTTCGTCTCTCATCGCTAAAGCTTGGCGCATATTGTCAGCGGAGCGACGCTGGGATGATTGCACTTGCGAGTTTATTTTAAATGAGACGCACTTCAGTTTAGCGTTAGCGAAACCGCTTTTAAAAATTAGTTCCCATTAAAACAAAGACAAGAAAAATCAGCCAAACAGCCAAACAATCCAATTGGGTAGATACAGGGTCTGAGGAGGTCTTGGTATGTTGTTAGCTTCTTGAAAGTCTGTCGAAAATAATGGACTCTGCTGTCGAATTAATCCCGCGTGGTACTCCCGAAGCTGTAACTTTGTAAATCTTCCGCCCCATTCACTCCCTCCCACAAACCCACACAACCACCTTCTTGGTGTACGGGATTAGGCCTACAACATCCGCGGCAGTCGCATATGGCAGTAACACAACAAACATGCAGCGGCACTAATGCAATAAACTTGTATTTAATTAGCCGAATTGCCTTCTTTGCCACTTAGCTAGGTTTGGAGGCTTTAGATTTTTTTTTACTTTAGCCTGCGACCTTTTTTTAAATTCATCTCCTTAACTTGGTTTGCTTTCGTTGGGTTCGTGGATGTAGCGTACGCGTGTGTGTTTGTCTACCGGTTTAGCCAATAAGAGTAATGTGTTTCTGATGACGTCATCAAAAACACTAAGCGGCGCGCGCCCCGATATAGGTTTACTAAGAATTAAAACTTAATTTAGTTTTTTTGCAAAATTGAGCGTAGACAGACGAAAGTAAACTTTCAATTTTGCCTGTGTCCTTTTGATTTAATATTGCGCCTGAAGAGGCAATCTTTTATTTAATGTGTCAAGAATAATGTTTTTTACAATCGTCAATATAATTAAAGGAAAACCATTAATAGTAATTTTGATTTGTGGCAATTGATTATTCGAATTGCGTTTGTTAGTTTCCATTTAATCACCACAGATTCGATTTTCTACGTTCATCTGTGATTTCAGTGTTTCTTTCAGTAGAATGTGAGCTAAAGAGTGGTTCTAGAAGCAACTAAGCGATATTTCAAATTACTCGCCTTTATAGCGTGGCAACAAAACCAACGTCCCCCGGAATTCGAATTATCTAATTTTTGTGTAACTCATCGTCTACAGACTAATTTCGCTTTTTTGGGTTAATGCCAATTTGAAAACGTGTCTTTTGGTGTGAGAAACAACTTCATTTTGACGTTATGTCACTGCTTCTTCGAGGAGAATTTATGCCGTGTGTGATTGCCTGCCTACGAGGATGACTTATACATCTAGAGCGCTGAATTTCTCATACTAGTCACTCATATTAAGTAAATATGTATGTCGCGAGCATACGTATAGACGGCGCTCCTGGCAAATGCGCCCGCGGGACATAGCGAAGCCGGGACTGCGCGCTCCGATACCGACTCTTTCGCTAATAATAAATATTAATTATGGATGATATAAGAAACAATCGATTTCGTGAGTTGGCATGTGGCTCGTCTGACGCACGCTCTCTACTGTGTGAGAAGGACGCGCGCGGAATTATAGAAAACCCAGCGGATTAAATATATCGGATTTTTTTCTGCTACTACTCCTCCACGACTTCTTCGCTACTACTAGTCTAGTACTGCACGGCTCGCTCGCCTATTACGCCCCGAGTCAGTCACCGGCCTAGGCGAGCGAACGAGTGAGCGAGTCAGCCAGCTATAGATATAGCAAGCAAGCGCACATAGGCCCGAGATATAATCAAATAAAAATTTGTTTCACGGCGCATTCCGTTTCTATTAAGTTGGCGCCTTCAGGCTTCGCCGGTTTCGCATCGGTTGCGGCAAAATGTAAAGATTCGATCCCCACAGCAACCCCCTCATTTCTTCCTTCCCCCTCCTCCTCACCACCACAACATCCCAAATCCGACATCCCTCTCTTCGTCTCTCTGTTTGTTGGCGTAAGCATGCATGTTTGCGGTATTACGAGCTATTGGGTAGCGATATCGCCCACTGAATATGACTAAACAATTTCGCGAGTAGTATCAAGAACGAAGCCAGAGAGTCTCGTCGTGCCTGCCGTCACCTTAACTTTAATCTGAGACAAATTCAAGCGCGAATTTCTCCGACGGATATTCGCCGCAATCCACTTTCGAAAATCTGCTTTAATGGTAGGGCCCCATTGAAACTCACGAGTGACAGACACATCAAGTGCCCAGTCCGAACACGATATAATTTTATATTTGTTTCGGATGTTGAGTAGGAAGCAATATCGACATAAAAGCAGGAGTTAGTGTACCTTTTTATTTGTCGTTGTCAATGAAATCGAGTAGCTTGTTCAGGACGATGTATAGGAATCCATAAGGCCACATATGAACTAGGGTCGTTTTTTTGTGAAGAAATTTATTATTTTTTCATGACATGTGCTCGGTACCGTGGAACTGGATCACCAGTTGTACGTATATATCCACTTTAGCGCGACAGTTGCACACGGAATGCGCCCGACCCGACGACTTACACAGTATATTGATGTTGTCGACTGCTGTAGGCCTATACTTGGCGAGAGACTCGAGCAAATGTGCCGGTACTCCGGTGATTTTCAAACCGGAAGAGCTCGTAAAAGTGTGTCAATTTCACAGGTGATTGGGATCACCAGATTTATGAAAAAACTAATTTGCAGTTCAGATCAAATAGATCGAACACTAAAACGAAAGTGAAAATGAAGTTGATAACATACAGTAAATATTAATTACAGATGCTTAATGACTTTGGCATGAAAAATTAAATTAGAATGTCTTATGGCAAATTCATTAAGCATCCGCAATTAATATTTACTGTATGCTATCAGCTTCATTCTCTTACGTCAGAAGGTCTTTTCGTTTTGTCCGTGACTCCGTTTCACATTGAAAGCACCCTCTCCACAATTTTCTCCATTTTCCCACCATTCCTCAAATGATGTTGACCATTTCTTTGACTAAATTATGAATTATAATCCTTATATTTGAAATCTGTAAAATGGCTTCATTTATGAGCATTGCAAATAGTTCAAATACATTTAATACTATGTATTATTGGTACAAATGTACCTTACATTTATTATCAATTTAATATTAATTTTTATAGTAGCCATCTTTTTGGACCGCTTAAAATATACATGTCAGAAACAACTTCTGTTATGACGAAATAAATATAGCTGCATTCTCAATTCGTGGAACAACTTAATAAATACAAATGAGGCCATTAGGATAGAACAAGTTTAGAAAACATTGGGCATTTCCAATTTTTGCGGATTTCTTGGAGAATGGGCAAAGGGGGATCTCCCGAATAGAAACGCCCGCACCCCGTGCGCTTTTGCCATCACGGCTGTCGCTGAGAAGACTGTTTATGAATGTTTTATTAGGAGCATAAGTAGCGAAGTGGCATTACACGGGGAATTCATTTGCTCCCCCAGCGAACCCGAGAGTGTCGCTGTTCCTTCCGCCACGACAGGAGCCGGCAAACGGAGGAGGGGGAGTTGGCCTCCTCCGCACATTACCTATAAGCTCGCCTATATGGGCCTGAGATATTTTTGTCTTAATGCAGAAAAGAACGATTTGACATTTCCACGAATGAGCTCAGTCAGAATGCGCGCTTTGCGCTCCGGTGTCTTCTCCAATCCCACCCACGCGAGCCGAGATCTCTGTCCTCCAAAGATCTCACGCTCGCAAGCAAAGACGGATCATCCGAACCGAAAACGGATTATTCGGACTTCACTTGAATGTGAGTCACGGAGAGAAGCGCTAAGAAATTGTTTGGTCTAGAAATCTAGGCGGCATAAAAAAAATTATTGCGAATTCGGACCCGAGTGTTATCAAAACTTTTAAGCAGCAATTTAATTCAAACGAAATATCGATGATGCTGTTTAGCCTGTTTTTATTATTATAATTATTGTTATCTGTTTACATTAAAGGAAAAACGGTAACTGTTCGGCATAACCAGGACATAACTGATATGTCCGATTGTTGAGTCGAACGTCATTCTTACGTGAGATGGACTGTACTCAAGTACCACACTGAAGGTGGACGTCGCATCGTCGATGTTGACCGACGCAAGACATTTTATTAGTTTCCCATTTTCGTCGGCCACATTGAAATCGCCTTGTCAGATCCGGTCAATAAAGAGATCCGATCCATTTGATATTCCGAATTTTTTCTTTCGCTTACATGTTTACGCGAATTTTGTTAAATGAGATTCAAAGATGTCGCTCGACTGGAGTTCGGTCTCACCAGGATATGCATTGAAATCTCATCAATCTGTCGCATTCGATATCGCTCGGTTTCGCTTCGACATTCCACCGCCCTCACCCCTCCATCTTTATGCATTTTGTTTGGATCGACATTTTTTCTCTCATGACACGAGCAGGTCTCTATTTTTATAGCGACCTTCTGGTTTGTTGATCGTTGCCGGGGCCGGACTGAAGGGAATTACAGTTTCGACCGTGACAGCTAGTCTTTTGCCATTCTAACGGTGAGGGGGGATACAAATACCATTTCCACTGCATGATTGATCATCTTCAAAAGCTGATTTCCTACATAAGGCGGAGTGGCACTTAATGTCGCCCAAAACCATGTTTTATGCGCAGATTGAGACCTTCGAATGTCACATACGATATTTCATACTTTCGCTTTTACAGCCTCTTGCGACAAACCTTTACGACAGGTAATGGCCATCAGTAATTTGACAGATGGGATGCAGCCGACAGCCAAGCAGGAAAATATTTTAATCGTTTTTATCGATAACCCAATACCCAATTTTCTCCTCAGAGTTACCACTAAAAATATCTCCATAATCCAGTAAATTACTCTTTTTAAATTGGAAAAAATGGCGTGCCTTATTTTAAAAAAAAAGAGAATATCGCATCAAGGTTCGCAAAAACCCCATTCATCGAGGATGTTTTGTTAGGCAACGTAAGCTGACGGAAGGGTGTATGTGTGTATTGGGTTCGATATTCACTGTATTGGACTTTTTACGAAATTCTTGTTTCTTTTTACCATACGTCAGTTCGTCTAGCTTTACTATTACATTTAATCAGGGCGAATCGGATCTGTGTGTCCCAATCACGATGAAGATAAAAGGGATGGAGAGCCTGTGGTCGACTTAAGAAATAGATACACACGAGCACAGCCCCAGACAGAAAGAGGCCGTCGTGGCTTAGTGCCAACTCGGGAATTGAATTCCATTTTTGATTCGGCGCGTCTTTTTTAAATGGCGACGGTCACTCAAACGCCTGTCGGCGATTCAGACTTCCTGCCAGACCCAGCCGATGACACTGCGCAGCGACATGTCTAAAAATACATACCTAAGCCAATTGTTTTTACCTTAAAAATAACGATCTTTTAAAATATAAGATTGTTCAATTTCGATTTATAATCCTCCACACTTAATTGTTTATGTGGAATTGGTCAGAATAAATATTGTAGAGGATGTTAGGAATGACGCGGAAAACTACAGTAATTACAAATTGTAGCAAAACATAGCGGCATCACGTTTTGAAGTGAATAGTTCTGTTGGATCTACTTCTCCGTGCGAACCAATCACGTCACGTTCGATGCGTCTCGCCAAATTGAAAATGAAATGAAAATGAAACGCTGCGCGTCGCAATTGACGTTGTCTATTGTACCTGTGCGCTTCTCTCTATCTCTCTAGATAATGGGTTGGCCCAGCGGAATGAATGGTCCCTCCAAGCCCATATCAATTTATGCGACACCCCCAGTTCATTGTAACAGTTACCAGCAAAATTGCTTCATCTTCGCCAAAGTAACAATTTTCATGTGCTGCGTGTCAAACACAATAAAAGCCGATTGGTATGGCTACAAATTAATCCGAGCGCGCGCGTACACATGCGGGCTTCACTGATGGAATACGCTAAATTGCATCCGCGATTCGCCATTCAACCCGCATAAACGACGGCGATAGGAATGTTTCGAAAATGTTAATCTAGTAGAAGAATCGGCATTTTAGCTACAAATACCAATCTGGTTATTTATTTATTGCTCCGCATTTGATTTAGCTCTGCAGCCGTATTTTTTTTTAGCGTAACTTCAACTTGATATACAATCTATTTTAGGGCTGATGCATCTTAAACGTTGAAAATAATAGGTATAAATTATACGTCTTAGACAATAAACGTCATTTAAACGTCATTTATTAAAAAACAAAATCGCAGGATGCCAAATTTCGAAGTTATTATTATGTTAATCAATAAATAAATTTAACAGTCCAACTACTCTGTAAAAATAGCTAACTAAATACCGGTGAAGTCGCAGTTTCAATTAAATTAATCACATGATGTCCCTAATGTGTTTCGGGTTTGCATCGATACTCCTTCCGATGTCCATGTGGACGTTTCTCAGCCTCGTTATTGTCTTTAATATTCACTACAATAGCCACGCTGGAACTCTAGCGATGAAACAAACCCGCTAATGCCATAGCGTGGTCGCTCAGTGAAAGAGCGCAGAGGGCGTCGCGGTTCCTCAGCTATTAGACCTTTTTTGGGGACGGGCAAACTAGTTCTGACGCATCGACAGATACCCTGATTAAATGACTTCCGAGATTAATACATGAGCAGTTTCGAAAAACGGACGAAAAAAAAAGTGTGTACTACGCGAGGAATACGTTGTCGAGCTGTGTGTGTATGCTCGCGTGTACATGTATGGATATGTAGGATCGCGCGCGAGTGAGAGGTCTGTATAACATATTTAAGCTTGTCTGCTGTAATTGGAAAAACACCTTTGCGTGAATAATGCAATTACGCAATGAACGATTTGCATTTATAATTAACGCGGCCATATATAGCAGCAAATGCGCGACGTAAAAATGAGTAATGGATTCGCATGCCGTGGTGGCTGCTGTTGCCGTATACCGCTGTACTGAGCCGTACAATGTGCACGATGATGGGCGCATGTACTTCTGAGACCCTCCGCGATAAATTTATAGACGCCTGTCTAACCAACCTGCGACGAAATGCAGTTAAAATAAGTGTGATCACGTCAATATTGACGTCTTCTGGCGTAAAACATTCGATATTCCTAAAAGAAAAATCAAAGTAACCTGGCACTTCCAATTTTGAGTTCCATCCATGCTTTATTCGCTTTCCTTCACTAAAAACTGATGAAAGACACAGTAAAGCTTTGAGAAAATGTCGCCAGTAAAAAGACAGCCTAAGGAGCCCAGTATAATCGAAAAAGTAAAAAAAAAATATGATGACATCAAATAAGTTGGTACTCATGATGTCACAACAGATTGTTATATAAATGAAATTATTCCTACAATTTTCGGTCTGAATGTCGTTTGAGTTCAATTCTGACGCCACCCATTAAAGTTATTCGGATAGGTTATGGTAGACATGAGTTCTCTCGAGGATAATCTTTACGAGCGAAGCAATTTGTGCGTGAAACGCGCTGGCTGCCTAATGGAATTTGTATGCACGCTCGCTAATTTCTAGAGAAAATTCATATTTTCGCAAACGAAGGTCGTAATTACGATGACGAGTGCCGCAGTGTTTTTGAACCCGCAATTAGAAGCTTGTGACCGACCAGTAGTGTACCGTTGTCGGTGATTTTTTTTTCTTTCAGCGGGCCTAGACGCTGCCTTATGACAGCGAAACTCAAAACAAAATTTTGGGAATGTCAGAGGGCATCGTCTAATTCAATGATGGAAACTTGGTATAGCTTCACTCACGTCCTACACCAGTTTCGTAAAGACTGTAATAATAATTTTCCCTCCTGTACTTTAAAAAAAGAAAAATCGTAAAATGGAATCTTTAGAATGGCGACATTTGCAAAGAAAACCAGAAAGAACAACACTAGGGGGCAAATGTATCTGTGTAGCTGTACCGCAAAGCGTGCTGCATTGAGTGATTGCTAATTCATTTAAAATTTCAGGGGCAGCTACTCATACAACATTCGGACTTCTCTTTAGCTATATTTAAAAGTGCAGGAGCACGCCGAGATGAATATCGAGATAAAGACAATAAACAAACGTTTATTTAAATGCCTGATAGTAAGGCAATGTAATTCATTTCGACGTGACTGTCGAAAGCTCGGAATTTGTAATGATCGTTTGATCATATTTCAACTGTAACTGATGAATTTACATTGCCTTACTATCAGGCATTTAAATAAACGTTTGTTTATTGTCTTTTTCTCTTGAGCGTTTGAGGCCGGGTTCAGTCTAAATGCTCGTATTGTAAGACGAGTGTTTTATAGGTTTCCGCATATTTTGCTATCCACCACAGCGCCATCTGTGCTCAAAGAAAAAGATTCTCGTTCATTTATGCGCAACATTTTAGTCAAAAAAGTTTCACTCAAATCCGCTCCTGTTCAGTTAACACTCTTTATCTCCACATATACGTCCAATACTAGACACTCATTTTACATATACGCACACACACACACACACTGATTTTATTTTTTTTCACAATGGACGATCGGCACAAGGATAAAGGGTGTAGGATGCGCTCGCTCATTCGGGCAAATCAAGTCTTTCTTCTTTCTCTCTCTCTCTATCGCTCTTTCTCTGGCGCTTAAGCTTTAGAGAACGTAATCTAATAAAATTTATTTCATCAAGTTTGCACGCTCCAGTTTGGAGAGAGACTAGCGCTGCCATCTATATATCGCAACTTCAGTCTCGACTCGATTTTCCAACCAATCATTCATGTCTAAGAGGAAGGCAATTTTTGTAGACAACCGTCTTACTTTTCGCTACCGATTTCGTATTTTTTTTCTTTTCTTCTCTACCGCCAGTCTCCCGTTCTCCATCGCCAATTTTTTTTTACTTTCTTCTTCTTCTCCCAAACACGTTTCTTTTTTCTCCGTCTTTTTTTCGGGTGTGCAGGAGAGCGTGCGAAGATCTTCGGGTTCTGGCGCGCGATCGTACAACCCGATTGACGATATACTGTCGACTCGTCGCGCATTTATAGGCGAATGAAAATCTCTCGCTTTTGCAGGTTTCACATCTTCCCCCCCCCCCAACCCCTCCCTCCCACACCAAATAGGATGGTATTCCCATTTTGAAAGCAGCCCACCCCCTTCCCTCCGTTCTCCTCCCACAGAAATTCCCGAACCCTCCCTTCTGTTACAATTACCGAAACCATTTACTCGGTCGCACGTGGCCACCTGCCATCCCACCCCGCAATGACGAATTGTCGGGATTTTAGAAATGAAGATGAAGCCTCAATTATTCGGGCTACTCTCTCCGCAATTTAAGACAGCCACACATAAAAGCCTGCAGCGAGTAAAAAAGATTTTCTTTATTGATACACGAATTGGATTTTCAGAAAATAAGTATTTCACGGTTTGCAAGATATTTTTTCTCTTCTTTTGTCACGTCGCCTTCTTTTATCTCCATCGTGTGAAACGGCCATACATTTATCTTGTACTACTAGCTTAGTCACCTGTCTACATGTGAAAATGAGTCTCATTTCGAAAAAGAGAAAAATTGCGTACGAATTTTATTAAGTCATAAATTTACAGATTCGCCGCATGCCGGCGTTGCGATTAATCAGTTTCTACTAGCCAAGTAGATTATTGGGTTTGCCTATACAGACAAATGGACATAAAATCGGTCGAACCACCGGACATATGATAGTGATACGTTGAGATATTCTACGAGTAATAAATAACATAACCGGATTTCGAAAAAATATTTTCTTTCCTGAAAATAAAAGGTGGCATGACGAACATTGCATTTAATAGATTGAAAAGTGAGGTGAATTGATACTCTTTTAAACAGTATAAAAAAGTATAAAGCGAAAGTCTTGGCGATTTCGGATTCGGTCACATTGGATACTTGAACGCGCTCTGGTGGGAAACAGTGTTACTTTTATGTTAATGTCAGCGCCGATGGGGGATCACCATTTTGAAAACAAATGCGCAACTAGCGATTTAGCACAACATCTGCCATAGCAGATTCCGGGCTTCATAGTACGGCTTTGGGGTGCAACGACCACCGTTTAGCCTGGTGGGAGATGGCGTCGCATGGGTACATTGGTGAGTAACCGAGCGCTCGGCGTTGGTCCGAAATCCCGGGCAATTTGTTTTCCTTCTTTTTGTTTTGGCGAGGACGGGGACTACGGGAGGCCGCAGCACCAGTCAAATTCTCCACGGGTTCAAAGCCGTGTAGGCCCGGAAAAACTGTTCGTTGCACCCGGCATGCGAATCGCCCGCCCGCGGCTTGTTCTGCGCAGCGTCGCGTGTCAGCACTCCCCTACAATTATTGCAAGCTTGTCTACTTGTTCTTTTTTTTTTTGAAAACGTAAAAGAACGACGTGATGATTGGTGATACACCGATTAGCCAATCAGCCGCAGGGTGTGAT
Source organism: Mycogona germanica (assembly GCA_034698785.1). Lineage (NCBI taxonomy): Eukaryota > Metazoa > Arthropoda > Diplopoda > Chordeumatida > Chordeumatidae > Mycogona > Mycogona germanica. Next base: position 22,868 of record JAQGBY010000507.1, on the reverse strand, counting down.
GCCGAACCCGCGTGATCCCATGAACTCAAACCAATCATTTACAAATAATTATACACACTGAACATGTATTTTGAATAAAGAATATAATAATTTTTAAATTTTATGAAACAGTCTTTTAAAAAATAAATTGCGTGTCGGAATGTCTTGTTCGTCGTATTACCAGAACATCTAATCAGCTAAACAATTAAAAATAAATCAATATTGTATAAATTAAATATTTAAAAGATAATGCCACAATAGATTGGATAAACTAATATATCCATTTGATATCCGTACACGGTACATTTGCTGTAGACATGAGCCAAAGGCCATAGCTTGAACTGAATGATGGTAATTGTGTTTCAGTCGACCTTTTCCATAATGCAATATCCAATGTAGTTTTCCGCAGTTTAGTCCGCATGCGAATAGCCACAATTTTCGAGCATCGCCACAAATCCGTGACAAGTTGAAGCATCAGTCTGATCGGTGGACGAGATGGAGGCGTAAGATCTGCTGTTTCCATTTTCATCCCCTCTTCTCCGTTCGTCGATAACTCGATAATATGCCAGTTAAATGCGTGCGAAACAGTGAGACTCGGCGGCTAGGGCGATAGATTGCCTATTTACTCGCCCTATATATGAGACAGTCGATCGCCGACATGTGAAGGGGACATCACGATGGTCGACATGACAGAGTGGAGGGAATTCGCAACTGCCGATCGTCTGATCAATCTTTCGTACAATCGTATGCTAGCCACCGGATCGCTCTCTATGGCTAGGCAAGACGGATTTCCCCGTGGCTAAGAATTTCCGCGCTCGCATTCTTTTCACAAACGAGTTTAAGATATCTCGGGCTGTTTTAAAAATCATTATTTTCTATCCAAACTACTTTACTATTTAGCTATTTCACTTCTATCCCAAATGCGCTAACGTTGCTATTGAATATCATGACGTTTATTGACGTTCATAATTATTTTTAACAGTCAGCTTGGCCCAAACTCTACAGCCGCAAATAGTAGCGCCACCATTTGAACGCAACAGATTTCAAAAACTGTCAGTACTATTTTGATATATGATGATGAATGGCTGATAAATATTTTGCCAGTCCTCATACCTGCAAGTCAAATTTCAGCACTCCGCCAACCGTGCAAGCAACCATTCTTAAAAAGTAATGACAATTGTCATTACTTTTTAAGAATGGTTGCTTGCACGGTTGGCGGAGTGCTGAAATTTGACTTGCAGGTATGAGGACTGGCAAAATATTTATCAGCCATTCATCATCATATATCAAAATAGTACTGACAGTTTTTGAAATCTGTTGCGTTCAAATGGTGGCGCTACTATTTGCGGCTGTAGAGTTTGGGCCAAGCTGACTGTTAAAAATAATTATGAACGTCAATAAACGTCATGATATTCAATAGCAACGTTAGCGCATTTGGGATAGAAGTGAAATAGCTAAATAGTAAAGTAGTTTGGATAGAAAATAATGATTTTTAAAACAGCCCGAGATATCTTAAACTCGTTTGTGAAAAGAATGCGAGCGCGGAAATTCTTAGCCACGGGGAAATCCGTCTTGCCTAGCCATAGAGAGCGATCCGGTGGCTAGCATACGATTGTACGAAAGATTGATCAGACGATCGGCAGTTGCGAATTCCCTCCACTCTGTCATGTCGACCATCGTGATGTCCCCTTCACATGTCGGCGATCGACTGTCTCATATATAGGGCGAGTAAATAGGCAATCTATCGCCCTAGCCGCCGAGTCTCACTGTTTCGCACGCATTTAACTGGCATATTATCGAGTTATCGACGAACGGAGAAGAGGGGATGAAAATGGAAACAGCAGATCTTACGCCTCCATCTCGTCCACCGATCAGACTGATGCTTCAACTTGTCACGGATTTGTGGCGATGCTCGAAAATTGTGGCTATTCGCATGCGGACTAAACTGCGGAAAACTACATTGGATATTGCATTATGGAAAAGGTCGACTGAAACACAATTACCATCATTCAGTTCAAGCTATGGCCTTTGGCTCATGTCTACAGCAAATGTACCGTGTACGGATATCAAATGGATATATTAGTTTATCCAATCTATTGTGGCATTATCTTTTAAATATTTAATTTATACAATATTGATTTATTTTTAATTGTTTAGCTGATTAGATGTTCTGGTAATACGACGAACAAGACATTCCGACACGCAATTTATTTTTTAAAAGACTGTTTCATAAAATTTAAAAATTATTATATTCTTTATTCAAAATACATGTTCAGTGTGTATAATTATTTGTAAATGATTGGTTTGAGTTCATGGGATCACGCGGGTTCGGCATCACACCCTGCGGCTGATTGGCTAATCGGTGTATCACCAATCATCACGTCGTTCTTTTACGTTTTCAAAAAAAAAAAGAACAAGTAGACAAGCTTGCAATAATTGTAGGGGAGTGCTGACACGCGACGCTGCGCAGAACAAGCCGCGGGCGGGCGATTCGCATGCCGGGTGCAACGAACAGTTTTTCCGGGCCTACACGGCTTTGAACCCGTGGAGAATTTGACTGGTGCTGCGGCCTCCCGTAGTCCCCGTCCTCGCCAAAACAAAAAGAAGGAAAACAAATTGCCCGGGATTTCGGACCAACGCCGAGCGCTCGGTTACTCACCAATGTACCCATGCGACGCCATCTCCCACCAGGCTAAACGGTGGTCGTTGCACCCCAAAGCCGTACTATGAAGCCCGGAATCTGCTATGGCAGATGTTGTGCTAAATCGCTAGTTGCGCATTTGTTTTCAAAATGGTGATCCCCCATCGGCGCTGACATTAACATAAAAGTAACACTGTTTCCCACCAGAGCGCGTTCAAGTATCCAATGTGACCGAATCCGAAATCGCCAAGACTTTCGCTTTATACTTTTTTATACTGTTTAAAAGAGTATCAATTCACCTCACTTTTCAATCTATTAAATGCAATGTTCGTCATGCCACCTTTTATTTTCAGGAAAGAAAATATTTTTTCGAAATCCGGTTATGTTATTTATTACTCGTAGAATATCTCAACGTATCACTATCATATGTCCGGTGGTTCGACCGATTTTATGTCCATTTGTCTGTATAGGCAAACCCAATAATCTACTTGGCTAGTAGAAACTGATTAATCGCAACGCCGGCATGCGGCGAATCTGTAAATTTATGACTTAATAAAATTCGTACGCAATTTTTCTCTTTTTCGAAATGAGACTCATTTTCACATGTAGACAGGTGACTAAGCTAGTAGTACAAGATAAATGTATGGCCGTTTCACACGATGGAGATAAAAGAAGGCGACGTGACAAAAGAAGAGAAAAAATATCTTGCAAACCGTGAAATACTTATTTTCTGAAAATCCAATTCGTGTATCAATAAAGAAAATCTTTTTTACTCGCTGCAGGCTTTTATGTGTGGCTGTCTTAAATTGCGGAGAGAGTAGCCCGAATAATTGAGGCTTCATCTTCATTTCTAAAATCCCGACAATTCGTCATTGCGGGGTGGGATGGCAGGTGGCCACGTGCGACCGAGTAAATGGTTTCGGTAATTGTAACAGAAGGGAGGGTTCGGGAATTTCTGTGGGAGGAGAACGGAGGGAAGGGGGTGGGCTGCTTTCAAAATGGGAATACCATCCTATTTGGTGTGGGAGGGAGGGGTTGGGGGGGGGGGAAGATGTGAAACCTGCAAAAGCGAGAGATTTTCATTCGCCTATAAATGCGCGACGAGTCGACAGTATATCGTCAATCGGGTTGTACGATCGCGCGCCAGAACCCGAAGATCTTCGCACGCTCTCCTGCACACCCGAAAAAAAGACGGAGAAAAAAGAAACGTGTTTGGGAGAAGAAGAAGAAAGTAAAAAAAAATTGGCGATGGAGAACGGGAGACTGGCGGTAGAGAAGAAAAGAAAAAAAATACGAAATCGGTAGCGAAAAGTAAGACGGTTGTCTACAAAAATTGCCTTCCTCTTAGACATGAATGATTGGTTGGAAAATCGAGTCGAGACTGAAGTTGCGATATATAGATGGCAGCGCTAGTCTCTCTCCAAACTGGAGCGTGCAAACTTGATGAAATAAATTTTATTAGATTACGTTCTCTAAAGCTTAAGCGCCAGAGAAAGAGCGATAGAGAGAGAGAGAAAGAAGAAAGACTTGATTTGCCCGAATGAGCGAGCGCATCCTACACCCTTTATCCTTGTGCCGATCGTCCATTGTGAAAAAAAATAAAATCAGTGTGTGTGTGTGTGTGCGTATATGTAAAATGAGTGTCTAGTATTGGACGTATATGTGGAGATAAAGAGTGTTAACTGAACAGGAGCGGATTTGAGTGAAACTTTTTTGACTAAAATGTTGCGCATAAATGAACGAGAATCTTTTTCTTTGAGCACAGATGGCGCTGTGGTGGATAGCAAAATATGCGGAAACCTATAAAACACTCGTCTTACAATACGAGCATTTAGACTGAACCCGGCCTCAAACGCTCAAGAGAAAAAGACAATAAACAAACGTTTATTTAAATGCCTGATAGTAAGGCAATGTAAATTCATCAGTTACAGTTGAAATATGATCAAACGATCATTACAAATTCCGAGCTTTCGACAGTCACGTCGAAATGAATTACATTGCCTTACTATCAGGCATTTAAATAAACGTTTGTTTATTGTCTTTATCTCGATATTCATCTCGGCGTGCTCCTGCACTTTTAAATATAGCTAAAGAGAAGTCCGAATGTTGTATGAGTAGCTGCCCCTGAAATTTTAAATGAATTAGCAATCACTCAATGCAGCACGCTTTGCGGTACAGCTACACAGATACATTTGCCCCCTAGTGTTGTTCTTTCTGGTTTTCTTTGCAAATGTCGCCATTCTAAAGATTCCATTTTACGATTTTTCTTTTTTTAAAGTACAGGAGGGAAAATTATTATTACAGTCTTTACGAAACTGGTGTAGGACGTGAGTGAAGCTATACCAAGTTTCCATCATTGAATTAGACGATGCCCTCTGACATTCCCAAAATTTTGTTTTGAGTTTCGCTGTCATAAGGCAGCGTCTAGGCCCGCTGAAAGAAAAAAAAATCACCGACAACGGTACACTACTGGTCGGTCACAAGCTTCTAATTGCGGGTTCAAAAACACTGCGGCACTCGTCATCGTAATTACGACCTTCGTTTGCGAAAATATGAATTTTCTCTAGAAATTAGCGAGCGTGCATACAAATTCCATTAGGCAGCCAGCGCGTTTCACGCACAAATTGCTTCGCTCGTAAAGATTATCCTCGAGAGAACTCATGTCTACCATAACCTATCCGAATAACTTTAATGGGTGGCGTCAGAATTGAACTCAAACGACATTCAGACCGAAAATTGTAGGAATAATTTCATTTATATAACAATCTGTTGTGACATCATGAGTACCAACTTATTTGATGTCATCATATTTTTTTTTTACTTTTTCGATTATACTGGGCTCCTTAGGCTGTCTTTTTACTGGCGACATTTTCTCAAAGCTTTACTGTGTCTTTCATCAGTTTTTAGTGAAGGAAAGCGAATAAAGCATGGATGGAACTCAAAATTGGAAGTGCCAGGTTACTTTGATTTTTCTTTTAGGAATATCGAATGTTTTACGCCAGAAGACGTCAATATTGACGTGATCACACTTATTTTAACTGCATTTCGTCGCAGGTTGGTTAGACAGGCGTCTATAAATTTATCGCGGAGGGTCTCAGAAGTACATGCGCCCATCATCGTGCACATTGTACGGCTCAGTACAGCGGTATACGGCAACAGCAGCCACCACGGCATGCGAATCCATTACTCATTTTTACGTCGCGCATTTGCTGCTATATATGGCCGCGTTAATTATAAATGCAAATCGTTCATTGCGTAATTGCATTATTCACGCAAAGGTGTTTTTCCAATTACAGCAGACAAGCTTAAATATGTTATACAGACCTCTCACTCGCGCGCGATCCTACATATCCATACATGTACACGCGAGCATACACACACAGCTCGACAACGTATTCCTCGCGTAGTACACACTTTTTTTTTCGTCCGTTTTTCGAAACTGCTCATGTATTAATCTCGGAAGTCATTTAATCAGGGTATCTGTCGATGCGTCAGAACTAGTTTGCCCGTCCCCAAAAAAGGTCTAATAGCTGAGGAACCGCGACGCCCTCTGCGCTCTTTCACTGAGCGACCACGCTATGGCATTAGCGGGTTTGTTTCATCGCTAGAGTTCCAGCGTGGCTATTGTAGTGAATATTAAAGACAATAACGAGGCTGAGAAACGTCCACATGGACATCGGAAGGAGTATCGATGCAAACCCGAAACACATTAGGGACATCATGTGATTAATTTAATTGAAACTGCGACTTCACCGGTATTTAGTTAGCTATTTTTACAGAGTAGTTGGACTGTTAAATTTATTTATTGATTAACATAATAATAACTTCGAAATTTGGCATCCTGCGATTTTGTTTTTTAATAAATGACGTTTAAATGACGTTTATTGTCTAAGACGTATAATTTATACCTATTATTTTCAACGTTTAAGATGCATCAGCCCTAAAATAGATTGTATATCAAGTTGAAGTTACGCTAAAAAAAAATACGGCTGCAGAGCTAAATCAAATGCGGAGCAATAAATAAATAACCAGATTGGTATTTGTAGCTAAAATGCCGATTCTTCTACTAGATTAACATTTTCGAAACATTCCTATCGCCGTCGTTTATGCGGGTTGAATGGCGAATCGCGGATGCAATTTAGCGTATTCCATCAGTGAAGCCCGCATGTGTACGCGCGCGCTCGGATTAATTTGTAGCCATACCAATCGGCTTTTATTGTGTTTGACACGCAGCACATGAAAATTGTTACTTTGGCGAAGATGAAGCAATTTTGCTGGTAACTGTTACAATGAACTGGGGGTGTCGCATAAATTGATATGGGCTTGGAGGGACCATTCATTCCGCTGGGCCAACCCATTATCTAGAGAGATAGAGAGAAGCGCACAGGTACAATAGACAACGTCAATTGCGACGCGCAGCGTTTCATTTTCATTTCATTTTCAATTTGGCGAGACGCATCGAACGTGACGTGATTGGTTCGCACGGAGAAGTAGATCCAACAGAACTATTCACTTCAAAACGTGATGCCGCTATGTTTTGCTACAATTTGTAATTACTGTAGTTTTCCGCGTCATTCCTAACATCCTCTACAATATTTATTCTGACCAATTCCACATAAACAATTAAGTGTGGAGGATTATAAATCGAAATTGAACAATCTTATATTTTAAAAGATCGTTATTTTTAAGGTAAAAACAATTGGCTTAGGTATGTATTTTTAGACATGTCGCTGCGCAGTGTCATCGGCTGGGTCTGGCAGGAAGTCTGAATCGCCGACAGGCGTTTGAGTGACCGTCGCCATTTAAAAAAGACGCGCCGAATCAAAAATGGAATTCAATTCCCGAGTTGGCACTAAGCCACGACGGCCTCTTTCTGTCTGGGGCTGTGCTCGTGTGTATCTATTTCTTAAGTCGACCACAGGCTCTCCATCCCTTTTATCTTCATCGTGATTGGGACACACAGATCCGATTCGCCCTGATTAAATGTAATAGTAAAGCTAGACGAACTGACGTATGGTAAAAAGAAACAAGAATTTCGTAAAAAGTCCAATACAGTGAATATCGAACCCAATACACACATACACCCTTCCGTCAGCTTACGTTGCCTAACAAAACATCCTCGATGAATGGGGTTTTTGCGAACCTTGATGCGATATTCTCTTTTTTTTTAAAATAAGGCACGCCATTTTTTCCAATTTAAAAAGAGTAATTTACTGGATTATGGAGATATTTTTAGTGGTAACTCTGAGGAGAAAATTGGGTATTGGGTTATCGATAAAAACGATTAAAATATTTTCCTGCTTGGCTGTCGGCTGCATCCCATCTGTCAAATTACTGATGGCCATTACCTGTCGTAAAGGTTTGTCGCAAGAGGCTGTAAAAGCGAAAGTATGAAATATCGTATGTGACATTCGAAGGTCTCAATCTGCGCATAAAACATGGTTTTGGGCGACATTAAGTGCCACTCCGCCTTATGTAGGAAATCAGCTTTTGAAGATGATCAATCATGCAGTGGAAATGGTATTTGTATCCCCCCTCACCGTTAGAATGGCAAAAGACTAGCTGTCACGGTCGAAACTGTAATTCCCTTCAGTCCGGCCCCGGCAACGATCAACAAACCAGAAGGTCGCTATAAAAATAGAGACCTGCTCGTGTCATGAGAGAAAAAATGTCGATCCAAACAAAATGCATAAAGATGGAGGGGTGAGGGCGGTGGAATGTCGAAGCGAAACCGAGCGATATCGAATGCGACAGATTGATGAGATTTCAATGCATATCCTGGTGAGACCGAACTCCAGTCGAGCGACATCTTTGAATCTCATTTAACAAAATTCGCGTAAACATGTAAGCGAAAGAAAAAATTCGGAATATCAAATGGATCGGATCTCTTTATTGACCGGATCTGACAAGGCGATTTCAATGTGGCCGACGAAAATGGGAAACTAATAAAATGTCTTGCGTCGGTCAACATCGACGATGCGACGTCCACCTTCAGTGTGGTACTTGAGTACAGTCCATCTCACGTAAGAATGACGTTCGACTCAACAATCGGACATATCAGTTATGTCCTGGTTATGCCGAACAGTTACCGTTTTTCCTTTAATGTAAACAGATAACAATAATTATAATAATAAAAACAGGCTAAACAGCATCATCGATATTTCGTTTGAATTAAATTGCTGCTTAAAAGTTTTGATAACACTCGGGTCCGAATTCGCAATAATTTTTTTTATGCCGCCTAGATTTCTAGACCAAACAATTTCTTAGCGCTTCTCTCCGTGACTCACATTCAAGTGAAGTCCGAATAATCCGTTTTCGGTTCGGATGATCCGTCTTTGCTTGCGAGCGTGAGATCTTTGGAGGACAGAGATCTCGGCTCGCGTGGGTGGGATTGGAGAAGACACCGGAGCGCAAAGCGCGCATTCTGACTGAGCTCATTCGTGGAAATGTCAAATCGTTCTTTTCTGCATTAAGACAAAAATATCTCAGGCCCATATAGGCGAGCTTATAGGTAATGTGCGGAGGAGGCCAACTCCCCCTCCTCCGTTTGCCGGCTCCTGTCGTGGCGGAAGGAACAGCGACACTCTCGGGTTCGCTGGGGGAGCAAATGAATTCCCCGTGTAATGCCACTTCGCTACTTATGCTCCTAATAAAACATTCATAAACAGTCTTCTCAGCGACAGCCGTGATGGCAAAAGCGCACGGGGTGCGGGCGTTTCTATTCGGGAGATCCCCCTTTGCCCATTCTCCAAGAAATCCGCAAAAATTGGAAATGCCCAATGTTTTCTAAACTTGTTCTATCCTAATGGCCTCATTTGTATTTATTAAGTTGTTCCACGAATTGAGAATGCAGCTATATTTATTTCGTCATAACAGAAGTTGTTTCTGACATGTATATTTTAAGCGGTCCAAAAAGATGGCTACTATAAAAATTAATATTAAATTGATAATAAATGTAAGGTACATTTGTACCAATAATACATAGTATTAAATGTATTTGAACTATTTGCAATGCTCATAAATGAAGCCATTTTACAGATTTCAAATATAAGGATTATAATTCATAATTTAGTCAAAGAAATGGTCAACATCATTTGAGGAATGGTGGGAAAATGGAGAAAATTGTGGAGAGGGTGCTTTCAATGTGAAACGGAGTCACGGACAAAACGAAAAGACCTTCTGACGTAAGAGAATGAAGCTGATAGCATACAGTAAATATTAATTGCGGATGCTTAATGAATTTGCCATAAGACATTCTAATTTAATTTTTCATGCCAAAGTCATTAAGCATCTGTAATTAATATTTACTGTATGTTATCAACTTCATTTTCACTTTCGTTTTAGTGTTCGATCTATTTGATCTGAACTGCAAATTAGTTTTTTCATAAATCTGGTGATCCCAATCACCTGTGAAATTGACACACTTTTACGAGCTCTTCCGGTTTGAAAATCACCGGAGTACCGGCACATTTGCTCGAGTCTCTCGCCAAGTATAGGCCTACAGCAGTCGACAACATCAATATACTGTGTAAGTCGTCGGGTCGGGCGCATTCCGTGTGCAACTGTCGCGCTAAAGTGGATATATACGTACAACTGGTGATCCAGTTCCACGGTACCGAGCACATGTCATGAAAAAATAATAAATTTCTTCACAAAAAAACGACCCTAGTTCATATGTGGCCTTATGGATTCCTATACATCGTCCTGAACAAGCTACTCGATTTCATTGACAACGACAAATAAAAAGGTACACTAACTCCTGCTTTTATGTCGATATTGCTTCCTACTCAACATCCGAAACAAATATAAAATTATATCGTGTTCGGACTGGGCACTTGATGTGTCTGTCACTCGTGAGTTTCAATGGGGCCCTACCATTAAAGCAGATTTTCGAAAGTGGATTGCGGCGAATATCCGTCGGAGAAATTCGCGCTTGAATTTGTCTCAGATTAAAGTTAAGGTGACGGCAGGCACGACGAGACTCTCTGGCTTCGTTCTTGATACTACTCGCGAAATTGTTTAGTCATATTCAGTGGGCGATATCGCTACCCAATAGCTCGTAATACCGCAAACATGCATGCTTACGCCAACAAACAGAGAGACGAAGAGAGGGATGTCGGATTTGGGATGTTGTGGTGGTGAGGAGGAGGGGGAAGGAAGAAATGAGGGGGTTGCTGTGGGGATCGAATCTTTACATTTTGCCGCAACCGATGCGAAACCGGCGAAGCCTGAAGGCGCCAACTTAATAGAAACGGAATGCGCCGTGAAACAAATTTTTATTTGATTATATCTCGGGCCTATGTGCGCTTGCTTGCTATATCTATAGCTGGCTGACTCGCTCACTCGTTCGCTCGCCTAGGCCGGTGACTGACTCGGGGCGTAATAGGCGAGCGAGCCGTGCAGTACTAGACTAGTAGTAGCGAAGAAGTCGTGGAGGAGTAGTAGCAGAAAAAAATCCGATATATTTAATCCGCTGGGTTTTCTATAATTCCGCGCGCGTCCTTCTCACACAGTAGAGAGCGTGCGTCAGACGAGCCACATGCCAACTCACGAAATCGATTGTTTCTTATATCATCCATAATTAATATTTATTATTAGCGAAAGAGTCGGTATCGGAGCGCGCAGTCCCGGCTTCGCTATGTCCCGCGGGCGCATTTGCCAGGAGCGCCGTCTATACGTATGCTCGCGACATACATATTTACTTAATATGAGTGACTAGTATGAGAAATTCAGCGCTCTAGATGTATAAGTCATCCTCGTAGGCAGGCAATCACACACGGCATAAATTCTCCTCGAAGAAGCAGTGACATAACGTCAAAATGAAGTTGTTTCTCACACCAAAAGACACGTTTTCAAATTGGCATTAACCCAAAAAAGCGAAATTAGTCTGTAGACGATGAGTTACACAAAAATTAGATAATTCGAATTCCGGGGGACGTTGGTTTTGTTGCCACGCTATAAAGGCGAGTAATTTGAAATATCGCTTAGTTGCTTCTAGAACCACTCTTTAGCTCACATTCTACTGAAAGAAACACTGAAATCACAGATGAACGTAGAAAATCGAATCTGTGGTGATTAAATGGAAACTAACAAACGCAATTCGAATAATCAATTGCCACAAATCAAAATTACTATTAATGGTTTTCCTTTAATTATATTGACGATTGTAAAAAACATTATTCTTGACACATTAAATAAAAGATTGCCTCTTCAGGCGCAATATTAAATCAAAAGGACACAGGCAAAATTGAAAGTTTACTTTCGTCTGTCTACGCTCAATTTTGCAAAAAAACTAAATTAAGTTTTAATTCTTAGTAAACCTATATCGGGGCGCGCGCCGCTTAGTGTTTTTGATGACGTCATCAGAAACACATTACTCTTATTGGCTAAACCGGTAGACAAACACACACGCGTACGCTACATCCACGAACCCAACGAAAGCAAACCAAGTTAAGGAGATGAATTTAAAAAAAGGTCGCAGGCTAAAGTAAAAAAAAATCTAAAGCCTCCAAACCTAGCTAAGTGGCAAAGAAGGCAATTCGGCTAATTAAATACAAGTTTATTGCATTAGTGCCGCTGCATGTTTGTTGTGTTACTGCCATATGCGACTGCCGCGGATGTTGTAGGCCTAATCCCGTACACCAAGAAGGTGGTTGTGTGGGTTTGTGGGAGGGAGTGAATGGGGCGGAAGATTTACAAAGTTACAGCTTCGGGAGTACCACGCGGGATTAATTCGACAGCAGAGTCCATTATTTTCGACAGACTTTCAAGAAGCTAACAACATACCAAGACCTCCTCAGACCCTGTATCTACCCAATTGGATTGTTTGGCTGTTTGGCTGATTTTTCTTGTCTTTGTTTTAATGGGAACTAATTTTTAAAAGCGGTTTCGCTAACGCTAAACTGAAGTGCGTCTCATTTAAAATAAACTCGCAAGTGCAATCATCCCAGCGTCGCTCCGCTGACAATATGCGCCAAGCTTTAGCGATGAGAGACGAACTACCACGACATGCGTATTGTAAAGTTTGTAATCCCGCACAACATCAAAGCTGTGCCTGGTTGCGCAGCTACGATAAGTCCAGGGGCAACTATGCGAAGTGATTATTCTGCGCTGCTGAATTCTTAAAGATTCGAATGCGTTGCCAACCTTCGGTGTCAAGACTTTGGAGTAACCACAATGTCAAACTCTTGCGAGAAATGATCTGCAAACTTAATTTGTCTCGTTCGGTCGTGGTGGTCTCGGGAGGATGAAGTAGATGTTTGTACATGGTATGAGAGAGATGGGTGTGTGGGTGTTGTTTGGTCAGGATGCAATAGAGGTCGTTGGCGGTGGTGGTGAAGGTGGTGGTGGTGGCGGGGTGCGTTAGTGCGAAAGGAGAAGACGCGCGCCATTTAACGTTGGCACATTGAGTTTGCACTGGCTATAGGTTACTTAATTGTGTTTGCCCGCCATTAAGCGGCCGTGAGCGCCGTCCCCTGTGAGTGGTCCGATCACTTGTGGACGGGGACAAGTTTTCCCCCCTAAGTCTTCCCCGTTACCATAAAAAGGTGACATCCAATTAATAGGTTGACTTTCGACGTCCGAAGTGCCAATCAAATTTGGTGCACGACACGCGTCACCTTGGGGAGGACGGTCACCAGGCACGTGGCACGTGTATTGAGAGAGTGGTCTCGCGTGCGGTTTTCGTTGTCGCAGGCACTGTCAAATGGACACCTGGGTCATCTAACATTTACAAGTTTAATCAATTGAGAGTGAGGCTGTCCGTCACATCGCCACAGCTAAATACCTTTCCACTAAATTGTGGTCGTAAAAGGAAACGACGGGCGGGTTAACTGACTTCAAAATCGATACGTCAAAAAATTAACTGAAGTAGCAAACGTGCAGCAGTTAAAAGGAGAAGCTGATTCCCACTTAGGGTATAGTCTTCTATTTAATATGATCATATTGTCTCATCGTTTTGGCCGAATGCTTAAGACGATGAAACGGTAAAAAACGATATAACCGTGAACTATTTCTTTTTTGCCTAACCTTGTTTTGCACTGAAAATATAATTTTTGCGTGAATTTTTTATTTTTGAATTAGTGGATCGTGTTTTCGAATCATTACATTCATTTGCCGGGATTAACGTAAAATATTGTTTTTAATTCACATCAATCAACCCTCACCTCCACAAGAACCAATGCACCATTCCAAATTAGCGATTGCGCTTACGGGTCGCACCCACAAGCACGATCGTCTTATAAAAAGTTACTCGCACACTCTTCTTTTTCCATTGTTCGATACATGGGTAATTTCGAATAAATAATTCAACCTAGCTAAACGGGAAATTAATCGGCATAAAGACACGCGCGTGATGCGATACCCCACGAGCTCGGTCGTAAATAATAAATTCGGATATTCTGTTTTGCGAAAATTGCAATGAATCATCGATTCCCCAGTGGGGAAACCGGCGGCTTCCGTTTCGAGGCATTTTCGTTTTATTCGCGGTAATTCCAAATGTTAAATGCGCGCGACACCCATTGCTGCGACGCTTTGCCCAGGGAAGAATAAAAATAAAATACATTAAAACTTCCCATTTCCACGTATGTACAATATGGGAAAAATACATATGGATGTATTTTGGACTCCTTTTTTCCTCCTGAGACTAGTCTTAGAAACCAACTTCAGCACGGCCCATGTTATATGGTCAGCATCAATGCCGTCCACTTTCACTTCCCCCGTTATTTATTTTCAAATTCAATGACTTTAAGCTCGTTGAATAATTATTATCTGGAGAATGTTCAAGCTTGTTTAAAACCCAAATTTTTAGTCCTCAAACTACTTCTACCACAATATTTGCTATCCTATTTTGGCCATGTCAATGCGCTAAAATGGCAAAAGACGTGTTATGGAAAAATAGAGAGCAGCATAAAAAGAGGAAGGCAAACCATGAAGTGGATGGATTGGATAAGAGAGAGCTCAGGGCTGCATTTTCAGCATCAACTAGGAAAAAATATTCGATCGGAATCAGCAATGCCACCAGAGGTCGGAGTCATGTTGGCGGCACCTACCAAACATCAGCTTTCCAACAACTCTTAGGATCATTAAGTACGAACGCACCCGGGTTCTCAGGAATAAAGACCGGTAACTGTAGGGCTCAGAGGGAGAATGAAAAGTGAGAAAGAGGAAAAAGGAAGGTAGGGATCGGGGGGAAAAACAAATGATTTGCGGCGAATATAGAATTTTCGAAACACGATGGCGCCTCTAAGTGTATGTGTGTTTATCACTGGAAAATAGAATGTTGGGGAGTCCGGATCGATTCGACGAATGTTTGAATCATGAACACTTAATGTATATATGTATGAACCGCATACATGCATGGAATATATACTCTGAGCACACACAACACACATACAGCAAGAGTCACAATTGCGAACGCATTAAAGACGATACTAACTGAATGAGAGATGGTGAATGAGGAAGGATGGTGGTCTTGGTAAATAGTGGAACACAGATACACAAACAGTTAATCCAGAAAGCATTAAGTTATTTTAGGACTTTTTTTCTTTTGGTTTTGATTGCACCCACGGCGCACCGACGCGGTAAAGAAAACCACTTAAGACTTCGGTGGTTGGTGCGCGGTTGTTGTGCGTCCCCGCTGTTTACCACGCCCCCTGTGAATCACCGGCGCTACTAAAAGTACCCAAGCCCTCGTTTAACCCCACAACTTTCGCCAAACGGTTGGTCGACTTTACCTCACCCCCCCCCTTCATCTCAACTCCCACGCCTCCTCCCTCCCTCCCTCGACCCCGGTTGTGTTTGCCGCCATTACTCAATCTGTGCAGCGCGCGCGCCATTTTCGTCTTCCCGTCTCGCTCGATTGTCGCCACCACCACTACTAAGGCGCGCATCACGCTCGATTCGCTTCCCGCCATAGAAAACATACATAGACGATGCCAAAGCCAACTCCAATTAACGAGGAGCGCGACGCGAAACAAAAAACAGATGAGATATATAAATCAACGGGCGGCCTGCTCGACAACCATACGGAGATAGCGCTGCGTGACGCGGTGCGGCTTTTTTTCTTCTTATTCTTATTCTTCCCCCGCCAAGTAAGTCTGTACTGGTTTTCGTGGCATAGCATCGAAGATCATTCCGAATATACACGAGAATTCATCCCCACGAGACGCGATTTTCTCATTCTGCGGTTTCCAAAGTAAAGTTACGAGGGGGTTGTTTTAAAAATCTCAATTTATAACTTGTCAACTCCACTGGCGACCTTTATGCATTGAATTTCCTTTTCGTTAAGACCTTTGACTCGAGACAAACTAAACTGTCTGCTGTCCAAATGCAATGGACATATATATCTTGGGTCTTTTTAAATGAGAATGCCGTCAACAACACCAACAAAGCCCATTGAGTATACGAGTCTTTTTCAGCGACGATCTAATACTTTTTCTTTGAAGTGCATAAATACTTTTTGAACAACCCTCGCATTTTAATTTAGCCGTAAAATGTTGCTTATGAATGACGCCAGTCTGGGGTGAAACAGAGGTGAAATGGTTATAAAATTGTGTGCTAATGTTTATAAACCATCTTCATGTAAATTATATGACGCTAGCAGACTAGCAGATCAAGGGGTTTCGATTGAGTTTTAGAATGATGCTGCCCCTAGCGACGACATGGTCTATTTCGATGTTATGAGACAACTATGAGAAGACCTGGAAACGACTTCCAGAATCTGGAATGACATTCAGATTACTAACGGGGACTGTGTCAAGCCATAAAGAACATAATCATGGTGCAGTGTGTATTGATTTAATTAATCTGACAACTCCTAAGCTCTTAAGCTGCAGACGCCTTAATCATAGCGTCGCCATTGAAATGGCACCATTAGGTTTATGCTGCAGAGTCGTCTTCCGCAAATCGTTTAGATTTCATAGGTTACAATGCCTTTACGTTAGGAGCTTCTTTAATAAAGGGGACTTACAGCGAATATGCCAGAACGCTCTTTCCGAAAAAGCAAAAATGTTTTGCTCCAACTGTGCCTCTTGGATTTTTCATTGCCCTCTTGCTATTTGCTGTTCGCCTATTCTGGTGCGCTCATAAATACGTCAATAAATGTTATTCTTCCGGTTTTTATATTTTGCTCGAGAAACGAGGGTATCTTTTTCAATAAAAATGGAAATCTCCAATTTCGTCTAAACCGGTTGTTTTTTATTGCAGGATTTCAAAATACGGCACCATCCACATATGCATGTTTCGTTATACGAGTCGAGCTGCTTAAATGCAGAGATTCACTTCTAGCAGAAGAAAATTTTAAAAAAACTTTTAAGTGGTAAAATCAGAGGCAGATTGGTAACTTCATTTGAGCTTTCTGCATGACGTGAAGCCTTTGTGTATATTTTTTATGGCACCCGACTGAATATTTATCGAGGCGTTTCCAATAATTAAGATGTGGTTCCTGGAAAAGTTATCTTCCGTCGCGTTTTGCCAATAAATTTGCCTATTTTTTTTCTTTCGGATGAAACCAGAATAACTTGTATTTGCATACGATTAAGACAGGCTATACATATTCAGCGCTTGTTCTTTTTTTTCAGCCTTCCGGCGAACAAAATCGATCTTGATTTTAACACACTCGTTGCGTTTCAGCATTTAAGTCGCGCAATATTGTCAATCAATGTATTTGTTTATCGTGGGGAGGTCGAACCCTCCAGTAATTGCGGATATGACGGAATTTCATATTCACATTTGAACAGATAAGTAGCTTCGAAAAAGCATAGTGTCCAAGAAATTCTGGTAGAAGCAGTCACTTACATATGCAAATGAAGAGACTCTTCAGTCTAAGTCGCAAACACTAAACTAGTTGGAAAAATACGGCACTTGTTAGCTGATATAACTGCATAGAATTATTTATATATTACAAACTGTATTCGGCATTGAGATTGTTTTTCTCTGTAGTATGGCTTATCAGTCAATTTAAATTAAACAAGCTCAAGAGATCAGGAAGCATTGAACATAAAAGTCCTATCCTATAGTGGAAATCCTATCCGCACTATCTAAAGTTTAGGTAATAGTGATTGTGCACACACGTATGTGTAGAACCTATTCTAAAAACACATTTAAGAGAGATTTCGTCGACCACAAACCGATCGATAGGCCGTACACACAGATGGGAATTGGTTAGAAATGTCCAGCCTGCGTAGGCGAAGCGCAAAACCCGATGAAATATATGCATCGGTCAGGTGAGGCGACCTGGTGGTCAAGGCGCAGTTAATTAAAGAGAGAGGCGGAAGTGGTCTTGCGAGAGGGGTGAGGGCGATCGCCTGGCGAAGTTTCGCTAATAATCCTCCTAGAACCCCCGTATCCATGGCAACGCGGCTGCAAGGGCACGCGTGCATGGCGGGACGAAGAACTATTATATGGAGCGAATCGTGGTCATTATGCATGAGATGCCAGCGGCAGTGTTGCGTTAACCTTAAAGATGTCATAATTCGTTTTATGTTTTTCCGTAAGCGAGAGTAGGTTAAATCAACCAAAGGGTGGCGCTATTGACGTTGTCGAAATTTCCCAGCAAATAAATAAGCGCCAGTGCCTCGACGCTTTAAATGTCTAATTACTTCTTAAATTGTATCCAATCAAGCATATTGACTGATTTAGAAGCTTGTATTTAATGTGCACAACGCATTATAGTTTAGAGGAACCAAGACACTCGGGAAATCAGAATGTTTTCTCTCCGTCAAAACTGTTAGAATATTTGAGTCGCAGGTCATCAAATATTGCTACAGTTTCGACGTCCGCATTAGACGACTTCAGGTTTCAGGAGACTAAATAATCGTACAAGGTCAATAACCTAGATGGTGTTTTGATAGATCAGCCAAATTTTAGTTCTCCTTTTTTTATTCGTCTAATGACCACATGATCGCCATCTCCTTCTCCCCCGCACCACAAATATTTTGGATCCACATCATTTGTTCGGACAACCCAGCTTTCGATCTCGCCATTAGTCAACGCTGCTTAACGCGGCTGCCCCCAAGACTTTTGTCACGAGCGCAATCAGGTCTTCAATCAACCCCCATCTCCCCATTTCCTGCCACTTTCCACCAGCCCCACACGCCCTTCCTCACCCCAACCCTCAACAGCCCAGAGCTAGTTCCTCAACATAGCGCGTTCAAAAGGGTGTCGTTAATGGTCTCTGCATTTTTTCCCCACTATTGCGTCGAAAGCAACCTTCCCCCCACAAGTTATTACTCTACTGTACTGTGTATATATATACGCATATACATGTGCATGTATAACTGCTAAGTGGTGACTAGGTTTACAGACAGTCGAATTCTACGTAGAATGACTCCGCAATGGTGACTTGTTGAAATACGTGTCTGAAAAATCAGGCTGGAGGAATGCATTTCGCGAATTCATCCTTAATCGATCTTATACTGCGCTTCTTATTACCACACCGGTGGTTAAAAACATTTTCTCATAATCGATTGGTAGCGTTACCATAAAATTTAATTTTAGTTGTGTTAAGGGGTGGTCCAGCATGCAATGTGCGCCCAGTTTTTAGACATTGTTGAGCGAGACTGAATATGAAGCCGTACTCACACATACGCATAACGTGGAGGGGGGGCATACATACATACATATACTGGCAGGCATACAAAAAAATCTCCATTATCTAAATAAGCAATAACTTCCGTCGTTTAACCAAAATGTGCGTTCCTTAAACGCGGTTAAGGGGGCTTGTGTACACATAATAGACCGGCGTATGGCGATTTGCGGAGTCGGCGGCCGGCGGCGGGAGCAGTTATGCCATAACAGCGATCCGCTAATGCTTCGCTCTCACGACCGGATGCACTATTAGGGAGCCCCGGGGCTCCTCCGGGCATAGTCGCGTGCACACGTGAAGGCTTTTGGCAGGACTCGGGTGTCGTTTGGTTTTCGTCTCCGGGGGAGGTGGGTTTGGTGACGCACATACGCTGTGCTTGTTCTGTCTGTTGCGCTGCGCGTCAACACATTTTTGGTTGTTGCGGTGTCGGATATGTTGTGGTCAAGGCGCTCTGGTCAACAGGACAACGTGACGTGGCGTATAAAGAAGGCGGCGGCGATTCTGCGGCAATTTTTATTCGGTGTAAAGTCTTTGCTAAAATGCCTGGCTGACCAATGGAATAAGTCTCGATTTAAATTCACATTTCTTCAAAAAGTTCACAAAAAGTGGTTGTACAGTAGATTTCAAGATCAGCACTGAATTTTAATTAAAGTAAAAGTGAATTAATTTATTTTTAAGACACTTTTATACATAAATTGGATATTTCAGCAACTACATCTTACATCTTTAGAGAGAGTAAGCATTGCAAATTGCATTTAGATTCCTCTCCATCAATGTCGTTGTTGCCCAATTAAGACCTAAATAAATACAACATTGTACGAGTATGAACTACAAAATGTATGTCCTCAATATTTTCAAAATAATATTAGAGATCGCATAACGGGATCTCGATGTTTTTAGCGCGCATTGACGATACGATTCATCGGTGTAGTGGCTGGGTAACCCGAAATTCTAGCCTAAAATCCAGTTTCCAAATACTCGAAAATTGCGTCCAATGAAAGTGATTAGCAGCGGTGCAATGCGGTGCAGTCACGCGAGGTCATTCGGTGGAAGGAAGCCGCATTGTTGGTGGCTGGAGAGGTTCTTCCGGGCAATTAGCGCATCGGGTCTCGGTGATAGAGACAGGCAAGGCACGGCCTCTCTCGTAACCACTTCGGTTGGGCATCATCTCCATCATCTTGCGGCGCGAAGCGATTTGCTATTGGATTACGTGTGGAGAAGCCATCAGTGAGAGCCATTTCCTGTATACCTTTATATCAGAATCAGCCCGATAAAGAGAGGTGTGTTGTTGTAGACGATAGCTGATGAATGATACAAATGTGTTTCTATTAGCTGGAAAAATACTATTGCATAAAGCATAGTGCTTTAGAAAACCAAACCTTCTCTCGTTGATTTAGTTCAACCAACGACAATCGCCTTACACTACCATATATGGATCGTATCAATTTAATAATCATTTTCTCCACTTGAGAAGATCTTGCTAGCAGAATTTCAAGATACTGATAAAAATTCGTATATATGCTATTGTGAGAACAAGTTCTGTAGGTCAGTTCGGATGCTCAAACAATAACGTAATTTAAAGAAATATTCAAGATTTAAACGTCCTTTTTTCATGGCGAACGCTATAATCAATACATGAACAAATTTGATGCTAAAATAACAATTTTCAAATTCCAAAAACAATACTATAATTTAAATCAGAAATATGTTACATACCAAAGCAGTTTTCAGATAAAATCATATACTCTCGGTAGTTGTATTTCTCGTACATCGCGAGTATCCTTTTAACGAAAGTTGTTGTAATTGAATTGGACACGACTCGAAGAAGAAACAGAATTCGACAAAATGGAACAAAACGATATGGCATTTTGTTATCTGTACAGATCAATAAATGCCGAATGACATGCTCTTCTACATTAGAAGATCAATACATGCCGACAGACATGCGTTTCTTCGTGTATGCATACACGTACGTACAAAAAAACACGTCTTTAAGATGGCTTGTAGTCATGGAAGAGAAATCGAGAGCCATAGATGAATAACGAGTGGATAGCGAGACGATGAAAGAGAAGGACTCGAGGTGAGTGGAAGAGCGCTGGTGGCGTCTGGACTTTTCCAATAAGGCGAGGACCTTACAGTAGAACTTAAATTAAACAGGTGGAACGGCGCCCGAGAAAATTGGCAAGGTCCGGAAAAGCCATTATGATATTGGAGAGTTATCAAAAGTCGAAAGGCGAGACAGGTCGCATACGGCATGCCTATGGTTTCACGTCAAATGAATGATGACCTCCGGAGGCCAGAAACAAATATGGCCCATTTGTGCGACAGAAGTGGTAACGTTCATATCCTTGGATTTAAATATAGGATGGAACAAATTGAATCAATCTAAAGAGAATTCATATTTTCAGTGCGCACCTTTAAATATTGTATGCAGATGGCTTCAAGAGGGCATTGGGGGAAAGACAGAACGACTAGTTGCGAGCTTTATTCGCAATCGGCCAACTTTATGATGCATGCAGTTTTTCATCTTCTAGAAAGACAAAAAGAGCAATTGTCGTTTCTCCCGTGTCTCTATAAAAGAATGTTGACGATGCGGTGCGCGCTTCCGTTTATGAACAATTGTCATTGTTATCTTCATTTGTCAATGATTTGCGCTTGTGTGTTTATGCGTAGAGAGCGAACCCAAAACTGGTTCATACCGAACATCTATCTACATGTACGTGCAGGTTCAGGAACCAGAAAGACCACCTTGAATCTTGATGAATTAAACCGCAATGCTCCATTGAACTTGCTTCAAAATGGAGCAGATGTAATGATTTTGTTGTTGTTGTTAATAATAGTTATAGCTATTATTAACAACAACAAAATTATACTTCATTTGAATATTTGTGTATTCTGATTCATCATGTCATACTCAAGGACAATACAGGTGTAAAATTCAAGTCGCATGACAGAGTTTAGGATTTATTGCAGTCATTGTATATTTCAATACATTTTACGTCAAGCATTCCACATTACATCGTCACAAACATAACCGACTATTTAGTTACGTCACACTCACTGTTATGGAGTATCGCAGCGCCGCTCGTCGGTTGCAATTCGCACCACATAAATTGCGGTATTTCTAGGTGCGCACGCGCGCGTATGCGATTATCGCATCCATCTGTAGAATGCAAAGTATTCGATTGTGTGATTGATCGGCGGCAATGGAGAATAGTAATGACGCTCAGCCGCTGGGGAGCGCAGCGGTATTCGGGACTACCTTTTAGGGAAAGGCACGCCCTGGGCAACAATTACAATTTCGGCCGCTCTATTTAAAAATATCTATAACTAACATTTAAAAATAAGATACGATGTGGTTCCTTTACTGTACTGGCTTACCTTTTGTCGAAATATCTTATTTCTACTTTTTAAAAAAAATGAAAACGGCCTGATTGGACGAAGTAGTGATACTTCAATAATCAATAGTCTCGACTACTGGTTGTAATAATTTATTTTATGAGTGTTTAGAAAATGTTAATATTTTCATTATATATTTCAATACGCTGAGAATATTATCTAATAAACAATTTTGATCCAATTTTGATCGGTAAATTTAAACAATTAATTTTTTATTTCATTGGTGGTTACTGTAAACCCAGGCAAAGCCGGGAACCCCTCTTG
>JAQGBY010000506.1:0-43432 GCA_034698785.1 Mycogona germanica | reverse complement strand
ATTTTTATTGGAAATGGTTTATTTCTCTTCTTAAAATAATATCTGTCTCGGCGTGTTCCAGAACACTATTTATGTAACTACAACGTAGTGGGAGAGTCTGCAATTGTTTTTGTGATTTGCATTGTATTAAAAAAGAGAGCTCTAAAACAAGAAATCCTGGGTGACGCCACTCGAGTACGTTTTTGTATTCGTTTTGGCATGATCATATTGTTGCAGGATTAATGATAATCTATCGCTATATATTCCAAGTGTATCGCTATACACCAGGTGCAGACATAACGTTGCGGCCGTTCACTGAAAGTAACCAGGTGTTGGAAACACTTCTGGGTCTAGCTAGCCTACATGCAAACTTCTATTGCGCAGTTCCACTTGCAACCTGTACAAGTAATGGAATGTTGGATCCACCATTTATATTCATCAATTTATCATTCAATGGTAGTAAAGAGCAAACTAAAAATTGGTAGAATCTCTTGATCTAGCTTAGATCCTTCTTAATCAACTAATTAGAAAAGGTTGAAAGGGTAGGGTTGAGGGCAACCGAGTGATATTCAGGTGAGAGCTAGCTTAAATGTCATGAATGCAGCTGCTTGTAAGTTAAAAAGGCGGAATAATGTACCGTGGCAACTGTTCTTAAATGGCAGGGCCCAAAGTTCAATGTTTTTTGTTTGAAACTTTGATCACGCTCGACTAAAGTTTGTTCCGACCTGCAAAGCAGACTTAAGCGTCTCATCTTCAGTGCATGTGTTCGTGCAATCGTTCTTTCAAATATTGTTGTGGTTATGCGTTTATGGCTTTCCCCACTTTCAAACACATTGTTCTCGTTTTATTTCTAGCATATTTCGTGGCCACGCCGATCCGCCGCCTTCCGCGTGCAGGACCAACAATTCGGTGAAATCACTTCCAGTTCAGGCTGTTGCCGTGAGGTGGTTGACAATCTTCTAGTGGACCAAACAACTCCACCGTTAAAACCAAAGCAGACGAGCAGTCGAAAGGGAGAGAGAGAGAGAGAGCAGGAGTGAGGGTGATTTTCGGTTTGCGGCTACGGTGGCATCACCGGTAGCCACGAGCCGCCCCGCCCCCTGCCGACCCGATGTATTCCATGGAAAAGATGGTGGATCTGATTAGCGCTACTCCACTGAGCCTGTACGTTCCATTGTACCTGCACCGACGCACACTCTCCTCACTGGGCATCATGGACCTGAACGGATCGTGCGGCTTCAATTGCTCGGGTCACGGCGAGTGTGACAACGGCATCTGCTTCTGCGAGGTACCCTACATGGTCCTTAGGCCACAGAAAGGACTTTTGACGGTCTGTCCGTCCGTCTGACCCATTCATTGCCTTTTCGAATTGTTTCGTTTTATCCTGCAGGTCCAGTTCGATGGGGACACTTGCAAGGAGCCCAACGTTCCCTACTTTGTTGCATTCGCAACCATATTTTATGCAATCGCGGCGGTATCACTCATACAACTGGTGAGTTTAAGTCACCTCAGATCGTGACTAAACTTATTATTAGTTGTAGAATAATATTATATGTATGGTAGAATACAGAGTAGAAAAACTTCGCAATTAAAAAATGAGATATATATGTGTGTGTTTCAAAATTAACCATGTTTATTTTTAAAAATTGGTATTCAATGTCTTTCATCTAGAACCTATTCTTCAAATTCGAAATCTCCGATTAATTTCAGATTTTGTGCGTCCGCTCCGAATACGTGAAGATGAAGAACCCATCAGCCCTCAAAGCATGCCGAGTAACTACCCAGAAAGCGGTTTACATGGTGGTAGCCATGGCGTCCATCATTAGAGGCATCTACTTCTCCTACCAGGTAGGTGCTCTTCTCATTAACCAGTAGAGTCGAATGTTGATTGGAGTGTGGCCGTGCAAGCGTCACTTGTCAATGCTGTATCTATCAAATATTTTTAGTTTGGTAGGCCGTAATATTCTGTAGTGCCTAGCTGAACTTTGATGCCTAGTGATAAGGTGACATGAAACTTGTAAATGCCTTTCAACTCATTCCTGTTTTAGTTATCGAAGATCGTTGCACCCTTGTAGCTGTTTAGAAAACTCGTGACTTCGTAGTTTTTAATATTTGAGTTTCTTTAAAATGGGATAATTACGCAAAAATTTTAATAATTTTATTGACTAATGCTGATACAATGTGCCCCAATGAAATGGACACCAAAATATATTTTGTTAGGTCTTAAGAAATGCAGATTGGCACACCTATTAATCATATTATTTTCAAATTCCCCGAACACAGGGGTCGCTGCATTACGATGTATATTAAATTTGGACGTTCCAAAATAGTGCTGAGTGAAGACCGAACCGTCATGTCGTTTTTATGGGAAATAAAATATCCCAGTGTCGGGAGAATTTTTAAAGAGTTTATTTGGGTAAGCTTCTTCGTAAGAATAACGAAATGGAATTGGTCCATCACCATTGAAGTCG
Organism: Mycogona germanica; assembly: GCA_034698785.1. Classification (NCBI taxonomy): domain Eukaryota; kingdom Metazoa; phylum Arthropoda; class Diplopoda; order Chordeumatida; family Chordeumatidae; genus Mycogona; species Mycogona germanica. The sequence goes on along the minus strand of JAQGBY010000506.1, from coordinate 40,982 downwards.
CAGACCAAAATAGTTGACACTGCACAAGTTCAGCAGTTACTTTTGAGCGAGAAAGATTAACCGCAAACCTACCAAAGCCAGCGATAAATTGCGCAAATCACTGTTGTTTCGATGCCATAAAATTTGACTTTAACTAACTGATGTGCAAAATGTAAACTAAGTGAAACTGCGAATCTTTTGTGGTAAAGCGGCGCTGTACCGATCTAAGTATGGTACTAGGCTTGGTCCAATTTCGTCAATCTTACAAAGAAGATTGCTCAAATCTCTCCTCGTTAATGCCTCATTCGGAAACTTTCAAAGAAAATCAGTACATCTTTTCGAAAATCAACTTTTTTAAAGATGTAATAACATATTTTTGTGTCAATTTTTTTGGGACACAATGTTGATTTACGATTATCAATAGTTTATGCACAAAATATAACACGACACGATGCGCATAAAAAACAAATCCTCGAAACCGGAACGATGTAGAAGGACGAGATTGCGAAATAAACAAACCTACATCGTTACGGTTTCGGCGATTTGTTTTTATGTGCATCGTGTCGTGTAAGTAAATGAATGCGTAACTCGCGTATTTCCAAGTTATTTTAGTGGGTTGATGAGGTGAGACGCGTCGGATCTTCCGGTGTCCAACTCGCCGAGAAGCTCGTTCACGAAGGTTACTCTTGTTAACCAATTCTTTCTAGATATCTGGTTATTTATAGCCAAACGCCCCGCTGCTCGCATTATGGCGAGGAGGGAAAGCGAAGGGTAGATAGGGTTAACCATTCGCCGTTTTTGTTGGGGCCCGAAGGAGGTGACAAGGGAGAAGGAACACGAAACATTAACGTATTTCATGAATGTCTCTTAGAAAATTGAAATTTATAGGAATTGAATCGCTTGGGCATCAACAAGAACCATCAATTTTAGAGTCTTTGTCAAATTAGTGTTGCCTGTGTCGCACCGCAGATTAATTATTTATTTATTGAGTACAATTATTTCTTGCCACCAATCTATTATCGTTAATACAATGAAACGATGGTGGATCTCTGGACGAGATTCTTAACTGGCGGTGACGATAACGTAGTTGAACAAAAAACGAAATCTGAATCAATTACAGTTTAACTACGTTATCGTCGCCACCAGTTAAGAATCTCGTCCAGAGATCCAAAATCGTTTCATTGTATAATTTCCATCGGTCAAGTTCATAAAGGCAACGATAATAAAATACAAATAGGAATATTAGTATTTTATTATCGTTCACTTTCATTTTAGATAGTTGGTTGTAGTGATGAACGCGATGCTGCGACAAGCTGATTCAAATAGAGTCGATCCCTTGCTTACTGAATTTTTTTTTAAATGTGAGCATGTGCGATGACAGCTGTCAGTTATTGTCTATTGGCCACACACACACAGAAGGCCAGTAAGCGTTTATCATTTGTAGGTCAGATGCATTGAGCAGCTCTGCTCGAAATTCTAATTTTAAACTTGCGTGTTCAGTTTATTCAGAGGATAATTTCACAGAAGCAGTAAGTTGATTGGAAAGAAAAAATCTATTTTTTTAAATTGCGTCACTTACCTGAGCTTTGAAACATCAACTTCACTGACCTTTGAAAAGGCTAACATATTTCACTTAATATGAAAGGTGTTTCTAAATTGCTGCAAAAATGATGAGTTGTTTCATTTTGTTAGTTTGTATTTTGCTTTTTTTGTAAACGATGGCTGAACTACGTACACAATTTTGGAACCGTCCCAACTGAAAATTCCGGGCTCACTACCAATTCACATTCCGTCGTACAACATGTGTTAGATACGGTTCACTCTCGAGTTCACCAGTGTCCCCAGTGGCTTTGCGTCTGGTTGACATATTTTTGTTTTAAAATATCAAGCGGTTGTTCAAATACATCGGAATTGTTCGTGACCATTTTCGATTGGGATGAGAGAGAGAGGATCATCGCTCTCTTCTGATCGTCAATACAAGTTGTTATCGGAATTTTATAAATTATAAGCTGTCTCGACGCATATTGTATGCTTAGGCGTTTTCGAAATGCCAATGTTTTGGTTCATTGGCCAGCATAATCCCTTTTTAATAAATACAGATTCCAGAATGGGACTTCGCCCAAAATTCATGTTCGCTGTTGCGTCGAAATCCGTACGAGTTAATCACTCGTCGTGTTCAAAGGATTTCACTCTTCTTAATTTTTAATTCTGGCAAATCACAAAAATTAAGACTTTTGTTCGGTTTGTCCCGAAATTCATGTTCTCGATTAAAAATTAAGACATTCAACTTTTTAATTACGTTGGGCGATTCACTTTAGATATTTTTCTTGAAGGCTATTTTCTCTTAATCGGAAAGTCACATTCATTTATTGTCAAAGCGTACAATGAATTAAAACAACCTTATTTTTTATGACCAAGAATGCCTCCGCGAATCTCCTACTCACCATTCCGACTAATGACGAGGAAGTCATTTATATCAATAGCTTGTGTCTTACCAAATAAAAACAATGGAGTGAGGTCACCGGGGTGCACCACCTTGTTTGTGTTTACCCATCCCTAGTCACCAATAGAGTGCTGGACGTCACGTATTTGCATGTGCGGTGGCATTATTGTTGGCAAAGGCGGCAATCTGTTACTGACAAAAAAGGGGTTGGGAATGGAGTGGAGCGCAGCTGGGGGTTCCCCTCGTTATGGGAGTTTCCGTTATTTGGCGTACGGCGGCTTGTCGGAGCAACTCCCTAGTCGAACAAGGCCGAGCTCTCGACGTGACACTCGCTGACACATTTTTCGCATCTGACAAAAGAATTATTGGCTTCCGTCCTCCGGGGGTGGGGAAGAGCACATGTCGTATTTGTGTGCACCCTACTGTTGTAACATCCGGTCGCACGGATACATCTTGATACTTTGTAATGGCGTCTTCTACTGTTTGGTTTAGAATAATAGCTGTTCAGAGATTAATGACAGATCAGTCTTGACCAATCTTCCCCCCCCCCCGAATCGTTCACTAATTTAGAAATCATTTTCTAGTTCACTTGTTACTTGGCAAATCAGAAAAAAATTGTAGTCTTATTTTATTTATTCTTGATCTTCTGTTCTTGTTCTTTGTTTTTGGCGTGTCACATATTTGTTTGTTTACGAATCATTTGTATCGATTAGTTTGTCAAAACGAATGGCTCATTTTATTCTTTATATTTTTTTAGGGATTGGAGACGCCAAGCTGGGCCCAGAATCTGTTGAGCGCCTACTATCCGATCCTCCTCACCGGCTCCTCGCTCATCGTCTGCTTCTGGGCCGAAGTGAGTACATGTCTGAAATGAATCCTTTAAAAATACAATTCTATTTTCTTTTTAATGACTAGAAATTGCATTTAGGTAGTTAGATTGTATTGTGAATTAGGTTAAATAATGAACACTAGAAACCGCTTCAAAATTGTTTGGTGCCGAACGATGTGTGCGTGCTCTTTAAAACAAACCAAGATGGTTTATTAAGCTCCAATTCGCAAAAATTGTTTAATCGTTCAATAGAAGCTAAATTGGATGCAGCTAGTATCCTATTTAACTTTGAGTGGCAATTGGAAAAAGGTAACTAATTTTAATTTCAATTCGGATTGATCAGCGTTATTAATATTTTTATTTTTTGTCTTATTTTCCCCAAGGTATTTCATCTTCAGGACTTCCGAATGGACAAGCAACGGTTCCTCGGCAAATCATTCTTGGGTTTTATCAGTTTTAACGTCATCGCGTACTCGCTGCTCCTGGTCGAATTCCTCTTGACTCAGTTCACCGACGAGGTGGAAGTCAATCGGGTATGTCGAAAGTTAATCGAACACTTGCTCTAGGTCGCCGCAATACTTTGGAGTACGAGTAAATTCTTATCCGTCTTTCATTTATTTTTTCCCGCTTAGAATCAGCTGACCAGCATCTTTTACGGATGCTATGCAGTTCTTTTGTTCATCGTCGTCATCTTTTTTCTCTTCTACGGCGTCGAAGTCTACTTCAAGGTAGGCATTGCTCTCCTAACTTCTACATTTCTACGCATATACATTTTTCGATTCTGTGCGAGAACATGAAACCAGTATAAAAATGCCATGAAGGAGTTCGAATATTTTATTATTATTGCAGCAAATATATCTTTTGTTTTAGCTATGCATGTATTCAGTGTGCATGTGATCAGATTACTGTCTTTAAAATTATAAAATATTCTACGGCTACACATGGTTTGACGAACGAAATATGGTCCTTGTGACTAGGAATGATTTAAATTTCGTTGTGTCAATGCCTCGGTCATAACGAAACTGTTTGACGAAAAACTGCCGACGCAGTGGCGTGATGCCACTGCTCTGAAATACCATTTTTTATGGTTTCGATAACCGTTTAATCGTTTTCTGCCAAATCCATGACAACGTTTATTGCTAACGTAACCTTGATCCTTTCTTGGGGGTGTCCTTAATTGTGTGTATTTTAATATTACATTTTGGTAATCTCAATCAACTTGCGTAAATTGCATTAAAAATTCCAATTTCTTGGTAATTCTTTAAATTTAGATAAATTATTTTAATCACCGAAAATTAATTCTTATGATTACATTTTGTGATTGTCAGCTATAATATTTTAGTATTAAGTTTTGTTTAAGTTAAGTTAATGTTCCTAGTTTTCGAAATTTACTAGCATTACTGTAATTGTAAAATTATATAAATTCGATTGAAGATATTAAATTTGAATGCACACTCAACAAATTCCTTTCCATGTGTAAAATTCGCTCTGGACTCGAACTGTTGCTCGTAAAAGGTCATTGCATTCGCTAAAAATATAGTTTTGTCACATAACCTAAATTTAGAACCTTGACTGTCAACCAACCGTCCAACTTGTCCACATTTATTTTTGGAAATCTCAATGTGACAGAACAGTTTCCTCATAGCAGCTGGAGTTTTGTTTTTTGTTCGAGCGCGCTCCCAAAAAGCACCCAGAAAAAAAAAGATTTTGCTCTGCAGAGTTGCTGTTCTTGGTAGAAAGTAGTCGGCTTCTAGTCACATGAGTTAGTGCACCGCTTGTTAATCTCTGGGCGATAAAGGAATTACTAATTTGTTAATAATAATCGGTTAAGAATTTGTTTTGCCGGTTCGTCTCGGGAATTATTTGGACGTGCGTGTGTTACTGTCGTGTTTGTCCGGTGAAGGTATATGCGTCGCAATTCTTCAAACTGACATTGGTAGATTTGTTTCCAGATTCGCGGTGGTTTTGCGAGGGGAACGACGTCACCTAACACCGACGCCGCCCAGCTGCACCAGTCGCGATTCGGACTCATCTTCCAGGCGTGCATGCTGCTCATCACGGTCGGGTTTCTCTTCTCGGAGATCTTTGCCCAGTTCTGGAAAGACAAGTAAGGAAACACGACTCTACAGTACATGTAGTCGATGATCGTTTGAGGGGGAAAATAGATTTATCAGTCGATATGCACGATCTGTGTATAAATGCTTACCAATCCTTTTGCCCAAGTAATTAATGTATCGCTGGGGGTTTTTTTTGTTCTGCAGAGTTGCGGTTCTTGGTAGAAATTACCACGATGTCCTGTTTAGAGTGGTCGAGATGGGAGTTGCTTTGTGGTTTCCCTGTGTTTTGTGGAACTGTTTCAGGTTGGTAACGTCGTATTTTTTTTTCTTCATCGTTTCCTGTTATTTGATAGGAAATTTCTTTGGTACGGTTGATAAATACTTGAATCAGCTTCAGATTAAATTAATAAAACGTTTGTTCCGGGACAGCATGGAGGAAACTGGTAACTGAGTGACAAACTATAGCTAAAATAAACTTTATTTTCACAATTAACAATGATATGTCTCTATGCCTTTCCTCTCGTTTAACATTGCCCTAAAAACAATTTCCTATCAATTTGCGCAAATAAAAAATATGCTGAATCAGCCTATTTAATTCACAACCCAACAGATGACTACGACATTTAATAATTTAATCGTTGCGTTTTTAAACGCCCCGTGAAAATGATTTCTTCGGTTTCTACCTCCCACTCAACTATAGCATACTAATACGCTAATACCCCAAGCATCTGCAATCACTCTTACCAGAAATCGGGTCACACTCTTGCGCCTAAAATTGTATCCCTGCTTATTGTTTGCTTGATAAAAGTCTTTACTGCGTGCGTGTAGTCTAAAAATCTCGCCGTTCAATTCGCAACAATTCCTTCAATGAGTTTGCACACTCTCAAATAGCAGAACCAGGTCAGACTACTTTTGAACACTTCACTTTTGAACGTTTCCGGTTTGCGAGCTTGGCTGGCGGAGCGTTGACCTCCTCTGAAAAGAAAAACCTCTTTTTTTGTTGTAATTTGCTCAGTCACTTCAGACAATATTTAAGATGCATTGGGTGTCGATGCCTACGTTGTATCTGCTTGTTATTAAACGTAATGTTAATAGATTAGCTATGCGTATGAGTTTGGAAGGATTTTTCAGCTGTCCCAGATTTGTAGGAGAGTTTTGGCAACACAATTTGCAGCGAACGTTTCAAACCCTTAACAGTTTTTATAGAAACGAGATTGTACGCTATAGCTTCAGAATTGTCTGGAAAGCTTGTGTTCCAACCCGGCTTTGGACATATCTTGTATAATGAATGAATCTCAAATCTAAATGGAATATCGGATGATTGAATTAACTGATTGTTTGTTTTTGATTTCAGTCCGGAGCAATTGTGGATTCTGAATCCGCGTAAGATTTTGAAGAAGCTCGACTTCCAGGACCGCTCGCAGCCGTCATGCCCCGAATCCGAAGCGCTGGTCGCTGACACCAGCCATGTTCAGACTCAGCCGCTGCAGAGGTTGTGCGTCCCATCCCAGTCTCAGCTCGATCGAGGTAAGGAATCCCTTTATTGTTTCTTTTGGTCGAGCTAGCATCAAACAATTGACATCATACAAAATGGTCTAGAGTTTGGACTCCGTTTTGGAACAAAAGATTCCGAAATCATTCCTACCAGAGATGAGAAAGTTACATCGACGATGAGAGCACAAAATCTGACATGAAAATAAGATAATAAGTTGCGTTTGGAGCATTGGCGATAAATTTGCAAAAACATTAATACGATAAAAATAAATCTGAACTGAATGATTTTAAAACAATTTTTAAAAAATCATGTTATTCTTATTATGTTTTGGGGGGAAACGTCATAACATGCAAAACAATAATTGATTAATGATTGGTGATTATTTTGTCGTAAAATATTTGTCGTTGGCTAAACGATTAGGCACATGTTCTGAATACACACACTGACGCGACATAAGATATTTTTAAGGGTCTCTGTGTGTTTTTTTTCTTCCTGAAGTGATCCTCTGGCGAAACTAAGCGCGTTATTCTGATCCGACACCATCCGCTTGTGTGTTAAGATTTAATTACGTCTCGTAATTCACACCGCCCGTTCACGGAGCTCGAAACCTAGACTTGCTGCGTAATAAGTTGTACGGAAGGCGAGAATGTATTTGGCCTAGAGACTTGGATTATTACTAGAGATTGGAAATATCGTTCGAATACGAGCTTCTCTGTCTTGGACCAAATATCATGGCAGTTGCCAAATTCTGCAGATAAATTTGAATTTTAAATTACTGAGGTGGTGAAATTGTAGGACAATTGGATTTTAAAGCCTGCATTTTTCCCATTGTCTTCAAATCTAGCTTACTTTTGTTTTCTAATGGTGCTTCTACAGTGTGGGCTAAAAAAAAAGGAGTATTTTTAAAGTTTACAATTAAAATTGGAAAACGTTAATCGAATCAAATGAAATTTCGCACACTTATTAACAATTCATTCCTTTTTTAATTGTCTTAATTATGCTGATGTTTCGTAATAATCGGACTATTTCTGGTCGACTTATTAAAAAAAATTTACTTTAAAAAACCGTCACTGAACGATAATTTTAGAATTGAAAAGCAAAACGATGACGTCACATACACGCACGTGCACGATGGCAATTGAAAATGAAATGTATTGGCAATAAGTATGCGAAATTTCATTCGATTCGATTAACGTTTTCCAATTTTAGTTGTAAATTACAAAAAGACTTTTTTTTTAGCCCACTGTGTATTTTTTTATGAATGTTATCGAAAGTATTCTCAATTGATTTTGTGCGACTTATCACTGTCACAGTTCTGTTGGTGTCCCGGGAGTCCGACTCGGGGTTCGTCGGTTCTTTTTTTTCCCAATCTCGGATACTCATGTGTGTCCCTCTAATTCTATTTCTGTAAACAAAATTCAAGAGTTTAAATTTCATTTCTTTTTCCTTGCGTAAGAGAACTCGTGACTTTGCACGAATTTCCCGTGAAGGTCAAATATCACCTTTCCTTATGCATCTAGTCACATAATGTATTGCTAGAGTTCGAAGAAAACTTTCGCAAAGGGTTCCCAGGTAAAACACAAACACCTTGAACACAATTTTAATCGGCTGATGTAATGGCTGGGTGGTAGCTTTGAACTCTTGTCGGTTTCGCGGCGAAACGAGACTATTTCTGTACACCGAATTCCCAATAGAACTTAGCACCTCATCGCAATTGTCACTGTCTCGTCAAGTGTAGGAGCTAGGTTAATCCAGCTATCGATCGGTGTACCACGATTGTGCTAAAGATGTTCTCAGAAAGACAAACACATCTAAACCCCAACTAGCACGAACTAATAAAAAAGTATTTCCGAAACTATTTAAGACTTTATAACCGCAATTGTTAAACTATCGGCAGCCAACTTGTCCAATTCTCTGTTTGTAATTTCCCGACGCAGCCCTGAACAAGTTGGCGGCGCGACAATGATTTCCAGGTACATGAATTTATTGGTAGCCGGGTTCCTTTTTTAACGGATGTTCCACATCTGGCGTCGCGCAATGAATCGTTATTACAATGGCCGGGAATTTCGTGTCAAGTGGACAGACGTCTGGCGACATTTGTTGTAACCGAATCCTCGATTCGTGGCTGAAAAGATTAATAGTCATAAATACACCTTCTCAATTTGGGTTACCAAATATGTTTTCCTGCACATTGTAACCTCATGGCTGAGGTAAATGGTTGACCTGTCCTCGGCAATGCTTTTGAGTTGAGTTAGTTTAGATACTTTTTCTGAAACTTGGTGATGTCATTCTAAGAGTAGATGGAATTTTCGGTTTATTCGGTTCGTAAGTTCAAGGAGATCGGGGAGTTAAGACCCCGAGTCGGGTCGCCCAGTTTGCTGCAATGTGGAATAGCCTCAGTGAACGGGAGGTGCGATTCAAATGTTTTTACTTTGTATTGCACTCTCGCCTGTCGTTGCCAAAAGTATTAATTTTCCGTCAAGTCACTCTCTCTAAGCTTGGCGAACCCATATTGCCTCCCCCGTGTTTTTTCGGAGCCTCATCTATTGTTCGGTAATAAGTAGCCGTGCAAAAAAAGAAAACCCGTTCTTTGAGAGGAAGGGGTCTCTCTCTTTTTTGTCTCCTTCTTCATCTTCTACTCGTATTTTCTAAAGCCGCAAACGCACAACTTTTGTTGTTGTTGTGATTGCTTTGTGCGTGGATCTGTCTTCTATCGAGTTGAGCGCAGTTGCGCTTTTTATTTGTCCAGTACTGGTCCAGGAGAGATATTCTTTCCTTCGAGAAACAATTAAGTTTTGCAGTCGTAGTTGTGTAGTAGTACACTGTAGTCAAAGTACAATCAAACTGACACGAATACGCCTCAATCTACTACGGAGTAATTATCTTGTATTAGAAATCTGAATGCTGCATATAGTTTATAGACAGTTTTGAGAGATGTCCCGAATTTCGGTTCCTCATTATATGTGTTGGAGTTTTTTTTTTAGAGATATGAAGAATAATTCATCCTGTTCTGGTTTTCTTAGCGAGTGAGTGACAACCGTGAGATAGACGGAGGCTCCGCTCGGGAGGATTTTTCTTCAGAGGACAAGTGTCACACAATGGCGTCTCTCTGAACAGACGCCGAAAAACAAAAAAAATGTTTTTTTTGGTCGTCATGCGACCTTAGGCGGCTCTCTTACCGCGCTCACTGGGTTACTATAACAATGTAGGGAATGTCATCGTATGCATATTGCGACAGAATGAATATGTATTTAGTAGCTGGGACGCGGCGTACATAACTTTTTTTTTTTTGGGAGTTAGCCAAGGTTCTGTTCGTGTGAAGCCGAAACTGTGATCTCGTCGCCAGCAGGAATTTTAAGAAAATTCATTGGATTCAAGTTGTCCAAAAAATATAAATAAGTCCTCCGAATGTTGCATTCAATTTTAGTTCAGTGGTCTGCTGTCAGCCGTTGGCGTGGTCATGTGGCAGAGTGGAGCTTTCTCGCACACTCGAGTCTTGAGCTGTTTGTTAAGGAGGTTCACCAGTGTCTCCGCCCTAAATCTCCTTCAGGGGAGCGTCTAGCCTAAGCAAGATACTTGGGTCGGGATCTTTAACTTGTGGCTGATATCGTACAGGCACGGGTTCCATGGTTTAACTTCCATGGCAAAGGGTTGAAGGGTGGGAGGTCTCGTGTGATAAAGTAGTTGGCGTGTCGAACTGTTATTTCCGTGATCGCGGGTTCGATTCCCGACAGACTCACTTTCGGAATTTTTCGGGCGACTGAAATTCCTTCAGAATTGGAAGTAAAGCCGTGGGAAGCATGTTTGTACGATATCAGGCACATGTTAAAGATAACGACCTAGGTGTCAGACTTAGGCTAGGTCGTCTCCTGAGGGGATTTTAGGGCGGAAGTGCTGGTGGACCAACAAATAGCTCAAGAAGGCCCATGTCCCAATCCCAGATTTTAATATTTTAAACTTTATTAATCCTGTCTTGAATGGTCATTTCAGTGAAATTAATCCGAAGGAAGAATGACCTAAGAAATGAGTCACCGTTGTGGCACGATTTTCGTAAAAGCGATTTTTTTAAAGTTTAAAAATTATCCTGTTATTAATTTTATTAATTTTTTTGATATTGGCAAAATTATTTCTGCATCGTTCATTGTTTTTAAATTCCAGAATTCACTGACCAGGCAAAAATGTGTTTGATTTTCAACATAAAATTGTTATAGATCAGTGTAAAGTTTCATAAACTAATGGCTGTTGCTGCATTCTACGCTCTTCCTATTACTTGCATTAGTATTCTCCGAATTAAATCACTAATGATTATGCCATCACATTCAGGTCGAATTATCAATTACAGCGATATATTATATATATTTATCCGCGCCGGTTTTACGTCAGCAGCAATATCACATTTAGTGTTACACATGCACGTAAAATGATCTTTAGAAAAATCGCATAGCACCTGTCCCCTATTCTTCCTGGGTGCGTCCGCTTTTCAGGCTTCGAGACAATTGGAATTCTACCGACCAACTCTTTTTTTTTGTCCGAGCCAAACGCCATCGATCATGCTCACGAGTATCTTTTCGTTCACCTGTCGAATGTGCGGCCCGGCGGGCGACACAGGTTGCCGAACCTCGTCGGTCGTTGTTGCGTTAAATCGTGCACGGTGAGTTTGGGGGTGGGCGGGGATGGACCGACACTGTTCATGGGGATTTCGCGCAAGTGGCACACACAAATTCTTAACACGGAGCAGCGAACAACACGCGTGCGTTTCTCTCCTCTACACGACTGTCAAGTCCCCAATCATCGCCACCTTTTTCGAAGTTTTATCCACGCCACATGGCCAACTCGCTGCGGACACTTGATCGCGGCCACCGGCGACTCGTTATGCGCTCAGTGGCGCAACCAGTAGCCCTGCGCTGACTGTACAATTGTGCGGGTGACACCTGGAATTTGTTTTTTAGTTTATTTTTATTTGGTCGACACCTGGGATTTTTTTGCTCGGTGGATCTTGGTGGGGATTATCCCCGGAAATTGTGTCTGGGAACTATTGTCCAGTCGGTGCTTCAGGACAGAAATACAGTTTTGCAGTCTGTGCTGCAGGAGCGATGAAATTGTTCAAACTCAATCACGCCAAACGAAAACACAATTTCAATGGCAAAAGCAAAGCGTTGGATGGCGCCGGACGGGTTCCTTGCCAACCGGTTGACATTTTCATCATCGGTTACGGTAAGCGGATGTTTTTTTGTTTTTGGCGGTGGTCACTTGGTGATGGGTCACTGGTGGACGAGTTTGTGTCTCATGACAAACTCTGAACAAAAGTTTTACTTAGCCATTGGGAACTTTTCTGTTTGGCGTTCGGAAAAGTTAGTCAAACCCGTTCGCGTACCCAACTTGTTGGACGAATGTTTTACGGAGTCCATTTGTATATTTAATCTGTTCAAATTTTTTTTCCATTTCTGGAAAGTGGGCTAATTTTTTCAGGAGACATATAAATTGTTCTCCATTTCTTAAACCTTTTTATAAGGGTTTTGGTTTTAGGGCCTTTGTTCATTTTGCGTAACGTTTTCCTGTGTTACATTTCAATTTCATCTCTGCAAAATTATTTTGTATTTTATTTTGATGCCCTTACATGTGGATGTCGTCATTCAGTGGAACTTCTTAATTAAGGTCATTGTTAGGGGCCAGTTTGGTATTTTGGCCTCACTTATCTTAATTCCGGATCGAATAATTCACCGCAAATCGTATTAATTGGTTCGTTGCACTTTCATTTACAAACATTTGTTTTGATAGCTGAAATATTAATGACGCATTTTTGCTACTCTCGAGTGCATTTAGATAAAATGAAAAAATCAGTACGGTTGCGAAAATGGTTTGCACGAATTGTCGATTGCACAAGATCGGATACAATTCGGTTTCTTGCTAAGTGCACCAGCTGATCAATAGCGAAATTTATCTTGTTGACGTTTTTCAAGAAACAAACAAACATTTTGATTTTGATTTTTAGGAAATTAATCGCAGAACAAACACGCTAAAAACTAGATTTGTTTACATAGAACTATCTGTTTTTACAGTGCACTCTGAATTTCCGATTGTCAATGTGCCAAAAGGTAAATTGAACTAACTAACTAGGTACTGTAGAAGTAAACACTATTGTTATAGTGTATTTGTTTTGGAGAAAAAAAATTAGTTTTGTTTTCCGGTTTATCAACGGTTTATCTTCACTAAATACATGTATGTACCAAGTCATTCTCAACCTCACAATTGGTGAATGGTGATAATAGGCTAACGTCACTCTGGCGGGGTCCAGGTGTCAAATGAGGTCTTCTTTTTGTGGTCGCACTGAGGTGAGACGATTTGCCGATTTGCCTAAGCTGTGCTATAATTTCTGTGTCACCACCACCACGACCACCGCCGCCCTAATCCTTAAGTGTGGTAAAGGGACGATCAAACCAGTTCCTAATTTTATTGCTCAATTTATTTTGTTTGCACAACCTTAATTATCGGTGTCGGATTTTCTATTTAACCAACGTTGACGCCCGCCCGGCTTTTTCCATTGCGCCCAACGACAAGCAACCAAAAAAAAATCGGCCACACATACATGTACATTCCACTGGCGTCACCCGGTGGTTGGCGACACCACAGACATTCGATTCGGTGATTGACAACTAACTGAAATGCCTAGAGGGTATTACAATAGATGATAATTTTCTTGAATTAAAAAGAATTTATCCATCTTCTCTATTTGATCTGATGTTTAGTTGCAGTGGGACATTATAGACTGCTGACTGCTGACTCTTGAGATATTTGTTAAGGAGGTCCACCAGCGTGTTCGCCCTTTATTTAACTAACTATGTAGCCTTAGGTAAAATTACCGGACCGCTATCACGGAAGAAAAAGTCAATTCCGATAAGCGTCAGTTCTTGGAAATCGCCTTTGTCGAGACGCGAATTTTCCTCACCGCTACAAATGCGCAATCAAACTTATTTAACAGCAATTAAAAGTTGTGCCCGGGACAGCACCGGACGAAAAGGGACGAACTCTTTAAAATAATAGCGTGTTATTGTATTATTTAGTGAGATAATACTGATTTTGATCAAACTTATTTACTTTATCTAACTTACCTTATCTGACCTCACTAACCTTGCCTAACTCACTAAACTCGCACATCTGACGGTTATCACAATTGGGAAAGTGAGATGGGTCGTCTCCTGGTGGGGTTTTGACGTTGACAAAGCTGTTAACGATCGTGGTAAAAACCAGGGGAGCATTAACTTTTTTTAATTAAACCAGATCAATATTTGTGAGCAAAAAGAGTAGTTACTTGGTCACCAGGATTTGAACTTTCGTCCTGACTGTCCTGTGAAACCCAATCAATTTTAACTGTAAGACATTCTTGAAGCAGAAGATTAATTGAAGCAGTCATTCTAGTATTTTATCAGAGTCATGTTTAAAAAAAAAAAGAATCTGAAGAATCAGTTTTTAAGTACACACCCCCTCCCCCCATGACAAGTCACAATGTTGGTTTTATGATCGAAGAGATCGTAAACGGCCGGTTCGAAAAAGGGGTTATGTAACTAGTAATCTGGTGTGTGTGTGTATCACCTGTTTTTAGGAGACCAGCTTTTAGTATATTTATTTAACTATAGGTGCCCAGTCGTAATATTGGTAATTGGTCGAATCTCGCGAAAGTGCGAACCTTATAATTTACATGTATTCGCGTTCCTTGCTAATAAAAAAAAGTACGTTTGACACAGTTTAGGGGCAAGCTTCACGATCCGAGATTTTTTTCTTATATTTTTGTTTACGTTTGTTATTAGTGGTTTGGTGATTTTGGCGCGAGATACGCTCGAACAAATTGAGGTTAGATTCGCTGCGGACGAGAATTGTTGCCCGATTTTGTGACGGTCAGGGATGCAGGTGATCTGATCGATCGATGTAGGTTCACCAATTTCGATTTGTCGACTCTCCCCATAGGTGTCTTTAACCTCCTGAGATCCTGTTTGCACTTTTCTGAACACTGGATATTTTTATTTTTAAAAAATCATTGGTTTCGTTAATGGGATTGTAGACTGAATTGTTCGGAGATTATGGACAGACATTTATTGTGTTAAGTTCTGTATATCGAGGTGTCTTATCAGATCTGGATCTCTCCCTGGGTTTCGGAACACAATCTTATTCTGAACCGATTGGTCAACTTCCGGCTGAAATTGTGGTTAAACACCTGTTCGAACGAGGCATCTTTGTTTTCGAGTTCTTATTACCAATACATTGGCGTGTGAACCTTGAAGAAGTAGTCTGTCTGTGAAAGTGTTGGCCAGTTCGACTCCAGTCTCAGAAGGATATATTAATTTGAGTGCGTTTTCGTCTGTCGTGAGAGTTCGGCTGAGTCCCACGGTTTGGAGACAACCCAGTTTTTTCGGCGGCGCCGAGAGGTGAGATAAAAATTAACGAAAATCTAGTTTGTCCCGTCTTCGTCTCCGTCGCGTGAGCCACAGTTCGTGGAGCGCTTGAAGTCGGGCGAAAGTTTGGAGGAGGAAAGAAGAAAAAACTCGTCTGATACTCGATAAGAACTCGAAGTTGTAGCCGCCGATAGTCGGCGCTCCCGTCGGCCGCTCGTGCCCTTACAGTTGTTCCAACAGGTGCGACTCCTGAAAAAATTCGAAAGACCAAGTGATGACCTGGAGCGCCACTAGAGGGCGCCAATTCCAGTCGGGCATTTTTTCTGAAGTTCGAGGTGTCCCGTAGTCATTGAGGAAAAATCATGTAGAGGTTTATCGTTTGCGTGACACTGGCTCGTGGTCCCTGGTTCGATTCCCGGCTCGAGTTCTGGTTCATTCGATCTCTCCGTACTAAATTTTCCGTGTTTATTTAAAAAATGGTGCCAAATAAATTTTATTCACCTATTTCTTGTGCAATGATATTTGTCAAAGCTCATTTTTTATTGTGAATTCTTCAAGAAGCATTATGATGCAGTTATGTCAGATGAAATCAGCACACTAAAATAATTTCTGCATTCAAATTGTAAAAAAAAAGTTTCAAGTTTAAAATGGATTGGCATAAAACAGATGGCCAAATGCAAGTTTTGATTTGTTTTGCGAAAAATGTGGTCGTGCGATCAACCGGATTGTCCACCACTAGACAACTCAATGTATAGATAGATCAATCACTATTTAATATTCCTGATTGCGGTTCTGTCGCGAAACGCGGTTGGTTTTGCAAACTGTCGCGCGAGAGATCTACTCGTATTTAGAATTGGGGTCTTTTCGATGTGGACCACCATCGCCTCGTTCGAATTGGAGATGCCAAATGTGGGCGTGCGACGCGCGACACGATCGCTTTAATTAATTGCGAGTCGCTACACTCACTTGGTTGTTGTGTAAGGGAAAACTGCTACGCTCGGACGCCGGTCTCACTGACCGACTGTCGTCGCCACGGTTCACCGAATCACGGGCCGCCAAACTGCCATTAAGGTACGCTTGCCCGCAGCTGGGAGGGAATCGACCCCACCTAGCTCACTCGGTTCTGTAAGTGGCTAAATTGAACCAGTTTAGAAAGTCTAAATTAATCTGCGTTGTAGGTTGTAGTTTCATGTGGTTATGGTGGGATGAGCAGTTTCGTTATCCTTGTTGAAGTTTCCGTCGAATTTTATGGGATGGGATGTTCTCGAAATTTGTTTCCCTTCCGCCAGAACAAGTCGAGTTGCATTTAAATGTGTGTGTGACCAGTTGTGCGGTGGAGGGGAGGACTTGTAAGAAGTAAGGTGTAATGGTGCGCCAAGTTAAGGTCATTAACGTTACACGCCTTCGACCGCCAAATAAATATTCGAAGCCGGACCTTGAGCAATCGATTGGTTATTCATTGCTCGATGGTAGTTTGTCCGATTTGGTTGCATGAGTGAAGTGTTTTTCTCATTCGCAGGTGTTCTCAAAAGAAACTCCGAAAAACTTTTTTATTTGATTTCGTTTACGCACAACGGTAGAAGTGCTCAAAGGTTTTTGGGTTCACGCACGCATCAGAGAAAATGGGACTGCTTGCTTGTTCTCTCGGCCAATTAGAATTCAGTGGCAATTAATTACGAACTTGCGCAACATTTACATAGTTGGCGACACACTTAAATTGGCTCGTTAATGATTGTGAATCGCGTCCTGATTATTTTCTTTTTACCACAAGAGAACTTGGTAAGGCATTTTTCGATATGAAAATGATTAGTCTAAGGTGATAGAGGGGCCGTTACCAGACTTGTGGTCCGACGATCCCGTGTTCGATTCCCGTCACGAGCTCTCGTTTATTTTTCTGATACTTCGAATAGGGGCACATCACCTCCTGCAGTGAATTCACTACAGTTTAATTAGCAAGACCTTTGTGAATGTACCACTAAATATCAGTAAGCTAAACTGCCACAAAGCGTTCTTTAATTATCCAAGGTAATCGTGAATCTCTGAACATTTTTTAATTTGGTAAGGGTGAGATTTATTTTTGAAATGTGTAGAATTAAAAAACACGCCTCATACTACTGCTATGGCGATGATAATGTTATTCGATCTTGGGACGATTGAGTGAACATGAATGATTGATCTGTTTTGGCCGATGTTATTTCGCAGACATCTCCACATCCCACGACAAACTTCCCGAGTGCTGGATCTGCTACGACTCTGAACGGACGGACGCCGGCTGCCTCATCCAGCCATGTCTGTGCAAAGGCGCCATGGGAGCGGTTCACCACGAGTGTCTCCGGAAGTGGTTGGTGGAGGTGAGCAGCATCTCGTGTACCACCATTAGAGTGGATCTTTGTGCAAATATTGGTTGTAGTGCGGGGGTGGTTGGAGAACTGAATTGCGTACCCGGCGCGGATTCGTTTGTTTATTCGATCCCGGGCTAATGGTCCTCCAGTTGTGTGTCCCTAAATGAGCCCAAAGAAATGATCAATTTCATAATATTGTAATGGTGGCTACAACGTGTCAATGCGTGATAATGCAAGGGACGAGGCACACCTAATCTAATGAAAAGGAGAAATTAATTAATGTCAAAATTATTCAATAAGCTACGTGAGATTCGTGTGTGTGTTTTTAGGATGGATGCGGTTACACGTAATGCAAATACTACGTAAATTGGATGCCCACTAAATAGTAAAATTCCGATATGACAAGTCAACGTAACCTCTCACTTTAATTGAGCGTGAATTCCGCACGTTAATTGACTCCACTGAGTTAGCTCACAACATCCGCCTGTTTAATATCGGGTGTCCCGTGACCGATTCTGCTGTGTCAGATTTCGACGTGACTGATGCCAGATCTGGTGATCGATGGCACTCTTTTATTTTTTGGTAATATTTTTCAACTCGATTTTTTTTCTTATACCTCTTCTAGTCGTCGAGCAGTCCGGACAATCTCACGTGCAAGGTGTGCAAGCAACAGGTAAAAAATGTTTTCTTAGTTATGCGTTGTCTGGTGAGTGCGGGGAATCGCCAGTACATGATAATTAGGTCTTGATAAACTGATGGGTGTTCGAAAAACTGTGCCTTAATCGACGTCTGAGAACATTGCAGCCATTAATTTTAATTTATGTAAGGATCGCCATCTGGTGAGCGTTACTGGAAAATGCTCTGAGCCGAGTCTGGTTTAAATCTCTCTTAACCTAAACTTACCTAAGCTCGCGTGGTTTAAATGCTGTCGTAATGGGTGGCGTGATGTAGACGCGATTTGACAATGGAGCTCAGTTTGCATGCTTGACATATTTCATTTCGAAAGATGGTATTGTGTCTGTCGGTTTCTGTAATGAACGGTGTTTTTACTCTTCTCTTGCCAGTATGTCCTGGAGAGCGGCCACGCGTGTTTTCCCACCGGTTTCACGCTCAGCAGTTGGCTGTACACGTTCGCGTTCGTGACGTGCATGTGCGGCTCGGCCGTCGGCGCCTACATGGTCATCCAGATGTACGAGGAGCCCGGCATTCGTATGCTGGCCGTCGGCATGTGCGTGCTCATATTCTACGTCTGTCTCAAGTGAGTATATCGGCATAGCGCTCAAGCCGTACCAAGATGCTCAACAATCACTTAGGTCATCTGGCAAGAACTATTGACCCGTAATGTGCTTTCTCTTTGATTCCTCCGCAGGTTTCTCGGCTTCAGCGCTGTCAACGCGTACCAGCGTGCCAAGATCTCGGCCGTGAAGATTCTGGGCCGGCGCTTCAGTCAGGCGCAGCCGCGCGATCCCACCATGAGCCATTCCAACTCTCGGGAGTTCGTCAAGATCAACGTGATCACTACCGGGCTGCCCACCCTGGAGGAGGCCAGACTCTGAGCGCGGATTGATGATGATGATTGAAGCAGTGGTTGGAGGAGAAAGTGGTGACGCCCTGTGTCCACGCAACAACAACTGGCACGTACACACACACACACACGCACTGCCCCGTCGTCTGTACAGTCTCTTGGCTGACTTGGCCGAGAGGAAGAAGGTGGAAATACTGCTGGCCATGACTCTGGTAAACGGTATTCGTCTTTTTTGGTTGGTGTGACAACTCGTCGTGGTCATTGTGAATCGCGCTGCTCCGACGTTGTCCAATCGGTTGGTTGTGTCTGTGAAAGAAGTGTCGTCGTTCCAATCTTCCTTCTTGCAACTGGGGTGTGTGCCAGGTTCGAACGATTATCGTTGTTTTATTGTGTTTACCAGCATTTTTTGTTTCTTCAGTTGCCGTTACAGTATGTAGTGGTCGAAGGTACATACGAGCAACCAAATGAGTTGTCGGTTTTCATTTTTTTTTTTTTTTAGAGCGTACAGTTGTGCTGGTGAACAAAACTGAGGCGATATTTAAATAAGGGAGAAATTTTTGGAGTTTTCGTCAAACAGTTTCAACGACGTTTTCGAATTTTTCTTTTACGCTTTCAGAATGTAGTCTCTGAAAATTGAATGCTATTTTATTAGGTTGTGATTACCTATTTTTAAGTTCAGCGAATTTTCGGTTATCGACTAAATCCGGTTGACGTTTTTTTGTTGCTACGAGGAAGTGAAATGCCAAATTACAAATGTTTTGACTTATATCTCATACAGTTCAGGTTCGCAATTTTTTTTTAAAAATCTTTGTTTGTGTCTCATTTTCTTGGAGAGAATTTTAAATTGCTGTTTTTCAATTTTGTGTATTTAGGAATCGGACAATAAACATATTTGGTACAGAACAGGGAGACAATAAAGCGATCTTTAAAATCTGAAAAGCATATTTGAGGATTTGAATATTTGAAGTCGTAGTCAACATTTTGATACTTAATTTTCGAATAAATAATCGCTGTCGCTTTACTAATGCAGTTCTTAATACTCGTAAAATTTCTGCAATTAGATGTCGATATTTTCAAAGCAACTGTTAAAAAAGTAATCGTTGGTTCTCTCGTACAATTAACTGTTTCATTTGAAGCTTCAGATATTATTTTTTCGTGGTAAGGCACACAAGTTGTATGTCCTAAATTTTAAAAAGATTTATGAACAGAACTTGAGGACTGATAAAAAATTTATTAATTATAGATTCAAATAAACTATGAAGGCATGTTTAAAATCTTTCAAAATTCACTTTTTGCTGCCTTCTTCGTGACTGGGCCTTGCTAAATAACTATTGTAATTCTAAACTATCCGCAATCTGTCAATTTCATGATTTGTACATGTACTTACAAATATATTGTGCCATCATGTACTCGGTGCAGAACTCTCCGTGCCCTTTTTGTCTTTTGGAACGTTGAAACAGTCAATTCGACCCCAACTATTTCAGTGCTTTGAAAACAAAACCAGAAAACGTTGAACAAGCAGTCCTTGAAATTTCTTATAGAAAGCATCAAAGAAATTTCAAGTGAGTTATTTAAGAATTTAAATCAAATTACGTAGGTGAATTTAGGTTCAGGTGTTAAAATTTAACTCTTTGAGATCCCCTACCTAGCTGCAGTTTTAATTCAGCCTAACAACTCGTGTTCCTGCCCTTCTACTAGTAGGCTGATCCAGCTCAACCATTCATAAGTATTATTGAACACTAGTAAAGGTTATTCTTAATGTGAAACTCAAATTTTATCTGATCTTTGACTAATCTTGTAGTCATAGAATTTTTAGCAGCCCCTAGCACAATGAGTCTCGTTAATATGCTTAGGGTGTATTTAGATTTAACTTCAGCTTTTCCATTTTTTAATTCACAGCCGGTCAAAGCTCAAGTATATTGGCGATAGATAGTGGTCAGTTCCCAACATCCCACGACACCAAATTGCAGGTCACCTTCTCTCGATGCTTCCGTCTATATTTCTTTTCAGCGAATTTATTGTTTCATTAGTTCAAGTACTTTTAACTGTATTCTATAATCTTATTCGTACGAATGATCACGATTCATGTGTTAAAGACGACTTTTCTTCCATGCTGTTGATGACGAGGGCTGAAATTGTGGGAGAAATAATTTTGACCGTTCATGATCTGTCAGCACTTTTGTTTTTTTGAATTTCCTTTGTTTGATTGGACGTTGTACTCGTGAAGTTATTTATGGATACATGATATAATATGTTTTTTTGTTAGCCCTCGGTGACTATTTCTAAACTTCCCCAAAAACAACAAACAGCATTTGTTAACGTTTTTACATTTTGAGTAAAATAAGTCATTTTATTTTGTACATAGAGAGAGAGGAGGGATGCGCCAAAATGCGATGAATCGATTGCATTTTATTTTATGTGTTTCGTAAATGTGTGTGCGTGTGACAAAAAAGTATTCTATTTAAAAACAAAAGCGAAATATTTTCCCATTCACTGGTTTTGTGTAATTTATATTAATTAAACCTCGTCGTGACGATTACATGTGTGATGTACCGATGTTCTGTCGATGATAATTATTGAGAACAGTTCCCAGTTGAAACTCCCCGTTTCTTTAAAATTAATTTAAAATACTATCGAAGCACATTTAAAGTGTGCCCCTGTCTTGCTAAAAAAGTACAGTACATTTTTTTAAATAAATCGGTGGATTTCTTACGTTTGAATGTGCACATGAATGACTGGTGTTGCGAATAAGCGAGCGAGACGAATGCTAATAAATTTGATTAACTTCAAAGGTGACTATTTATAAATTCAGTTTTTAGTTCATTAGGAAACGAATCTTCTATAAACTGTTTCTTAATGTTTATTCATGGTAACGCTACTTTTCTCTACTCGCGAAATGTGTACTGTACATGTTTGTGTAACAAGGAAACTGATCTGACGGCGATCATTTGCTATAATAATTTCAAAAAATGACATAAGAAATGAAAAATTATTTTAAAATTGAGAAAATTATAACTCGTTAACTTGATGACTTCAGGAAAAATTAATGGTATGGTTCCGAGATATTTTCGCCGTCATTTCACTTATTTTTATTACCTGTCGTGGCTTCTAGAGATTTTTGGTGGTTGTGCAAAGTATTCCGGTTCCAATTACATAATATCTTGTACATTTTTTAGTGTAAATTATCGTGAGTGCATCTGTGCTATCCCGCATATATTGTCCACTTTACCTCTCCACTTGTCCATATTTTTTATATTAGTGGTTACTACGTGTATTTACTATATTTTCTCGTTTGATTATATCGCGTATAATATCTTTCTTGTACGAGTATACAATTTTGATGTTCGTGCGCGTATGTACGAGGCACTGTAGGCCTCACATTTAAATCTTAAGAATAGCTTCAATTGTGACGAATTAAATATTAAATTTAACACTATAAATGATATATATATAGAAATCTACATATATACACTGTATATTTACAGTAAACGGGTGTAAGAAATTCATTTTGCTCGAGTCATTCAAGTTTATCTCAGTTGCAAAGATTTTTTTCAACTCTCCTGCGGAAAGTTGAAAAAAAGTTTCGTGTAATTATATTTTGGACAAATTACCAATATCAGTTTTAAAACGATAATAACGATGTGGGTTTTTTTGAAAAATCTATCCAATTACATTTCTTCAGAATTTATCGCTGACAAGAAAATGGATTCTTGTATAGCTATGCCATCGTTTTGCTCGCGTGTCGTTTTGTAACGAGATTATCGGAGAAAATCTAAATTAGAATTATTTGTTTATTATGTAATTTTATTTGTGACTTGTTATTGTAAAAATGTGAGCTGATTTGTACATATGATATAAACATTTTGAATTTTTAGTTTTGTTTTTTCTTTGGCTACTGTACTTGAACCAGTTACATTGAATATTTTAAAAATGCCGCGCTAAAATATGTTTAGTTTCACAATCGAACCCCAGATGGCAGCAGATGCTGACAGACGTTTCCAATCATTGGCGTTTCTTGTGCGTGACGTTATTTTCGTCTTTGTCGCGCCTGACAGTGACGTAACTCATCGGTGTCGCCTCTTGTATATAACGTTCCAGGTTTCCTGTATCTGACGCTTCTTGTAGTTGATGTTCTTGTGCGTGACGTGATCCCTATTTGATCATTGATGCCGAGTGCTGCCACCTACTGGTTGAATGTAAAATTACTCGCTGCGTATCGAAAACGTAAACAAAATGTCGGCTGCTGTGTTGCGGATTGTGTTGGAATTCAGGTAAGATTTTTGGGTTAAAATTATATAAATTTGATTGACTCGCTCATTTTATTGTTGTACTGATGCGGCGTCGATGATCTCTGCCCATCATTACCAATGGTTGTCGTAGTCGTTCTATTCTGTGTTACTGCGGTGATCGCTTACAGATTGGTTAGGGCTACTAGGCTTTGTTACACGTGGAGCATATGAGGGCTAGGTTTAGTAGGGCCTAGGGCTTATAGACCTACCGTGGAATCGAAACTGAACAAGATTGCATGTGTTCCTTTGTCCGGTTTTAAGTTGGGACAGAAGTTTATTTTGTCAGATCTTCCTGGTTGTTTCCCGGTGAGGTTTCTGTATCTGGGCCTAGACCTATTGCGTGTTCAGAGACAATTTTAGATTTAGATTGTCTGAGTGTTTGTAAAGTTGACGTTCATTGTGTTCTTTACATTCGGCTGAAATAAAATTTGCAACGGAAATGAACGTGAGTTGAGCAAAAAAAAAGTCTTGATCATTTTGAAATACTCTACCGACAGTGGTCCCTGGTTCAATTCCCGGCGTGGGCTCTCGTTTGTTCGATGTGGAGGATCCGGTTTCAAGATGCCCTTTGAAGTTTCAAGTTGTTATTATAAATTGTTTTAATAATGTTCTGTTATGATTTTTCAGTGGTGGTGCGGAATTCCTGTTTGACAAAGTTAAAGAGCATCAGATAACGTTGGAAGTGAAGGATTCGCCATGTATGTGGTTTGATTATACATGTTATTAATTATGGCATTAAGATGTAGATTAACCGAAACTAATATAATGATTTTTCTGATATTTTTGTTAATCTGTAACATTTGATTATTCGCCCAGGGACCATTGGCAAGTTATTGATTTGGATAAAAGATAATCTGCTTAAAGAGAGACCGGAATTATTTCTGCAAGGCTCGAGCATGTAAGGAATTTTTGATGTCATTTGCTTCGTTGCTGGCGCTGGAAATGAAATGTTTTACATCAACTGTTTGGATTGCTTTATTTTTTGTTTTTATTTGTCTGAATGGTTATCGGCTAGAATTTGTTGTTTAGAAAGTATGGGGTGTCATTTTTTAAGTAGAGCATCCCTTGAAAATTGTATTTTGTCCATTTCAGACGTCCGGGAATCTTGGTTCTTGTGAACGACACTGATTGGGAATTGCTGGTAAGATATAGATAAACGAATTACTTTTTTGTTTTGATATATGCTAACGAATATAATACAAAACTTACATTGTCTTTTATCAAATTACAGGGAGAAACTAATTACGAAATTGAGAATGACGATAGGATCATATTTATTTCCACACTACATGGAGGATGAAAGAAATAATTGGTTATATTTATATATACACGACACAAAGATGCTGTATTTTTTTACGTTTTATCTCACATTTTATGTGATTGGCAATAAATTTGCTTTTTAATATTACTTGACTTGGCGATATACAGTATTGTGTGTGATCATTTTTCCGTCTCTCCAGTCGTCATCGAAATGAGAGTTCCCCTTTAGCATTTGGTGGAATGGCGGTCCATGAAACTATTAAAAGTCACGTAAGCTCATTCCGAAGTGTGCGGGGGAGGGAAGGGAGATTGTCCCGTGTCATGAGTAACCGTTCGAGGCGACCGAACAGCGTGTTATCAAGCCTTGTTCGCGTAAAGGGTTGATGTAGTGGAAACGCCAGCCATTCTTTATGATATGTAGTTGGGTCGTCGCCGATAGCTCTAAATACGGGATGGACTTGGGCCAAAGTGGGATTCTGGAAAGAGCTTGGACCAAATGTCTGTGCGGAAGTTCTTTCTTTCTTTTGCCCCTGTTGTGACGGCGGCGATAAAGTATGAGGTTGGAGCACTCGAAGACCGGCTCCCGCCAATATTTTTGCAGATATTTTTAATAAACAATAAATTACGCTCAGAAATGAAGAGTGAAGTTTTTATCTCAAAGAAATATATATTTTTTAGAATTAAATATCAGCAGCCTAATTTATTATTTGACACGCAATTTATTTTACACAAATATTGTTTAGTTTATTTTTAGAAGGCAGGTTTTAAATTTTGTGCGTTACGCGCAATTTCACGTTCTATTTTTGAATTAACTTCTATTTATGAACAATTTTGGTGCATCAAAACACAGAAATATAAATAAAAAGGTGCCAGGACACGCCGTGATAGATATATAATTAAATAAAATACGAACTAGATAATGATGTTAAAAAGAAACAGTCGAGTAATGTCCGATAGTAAATATGATGGATTAGAAGTGTCTTTTACTATCTGACAATACTCGACTAGGTTTCTTTTTAACATCATTATCTAGTTCGTATTTTATTTACAGAAATATAAATTTTTTTAATTGCGCTGTGCGCAGATTTTTCTAATTATAATTTCTCCAGAAATGATGAAGCGTCCGATGCGAAAAATGAACACATGATTTTTTTTAATAGAAAATTTAAGATTACAGCAAGTTTAAACAAATTTGCGCTTCGTGCAATTTCTCTTTCATGTTATTATAATTTTTCAGCGCATTAAACTCTAACCCTATTGCTAAATTAAACGCTAATGCTAAATAATTTTACACAGAAATAACAGAAATGCTCTATTATTGTTTCTCTGTTTAAAGGATGGTTCGTTCAGAGAGAAAACTTTAATCGTTTGTCTTTGTGTTTCGCGAATCTTCAATTTCTATAAGCAAAAAACCTGTAATAAGCGATGATCAAAATTAAACTTTGTTTATCGACGACCTTGTTGATGACCCACGAATGCAGTAAATCAATCAATTTATAGATTTAGTAAATGACTAATTGTTTAGTAGAGATCCACAAAAGAAATATTTTTATTTATTTATTTATTAACCGAGCAGCGGGTGTATTGAGGATGAGTATTAAGGATAAGCCCCTCCGCCAACGCCACCATCAACGCTTCCTGAAGGCCTCGTGCGAACTCGCGTCCGTGTCTGTTTGCCAGAAGGATGAATTTCGAAAATGAATGATTATCTGCCATGGGAATTAAATGAGTGGAACCATAATACGGGGAGAAGAAGGAGGAGGAGGAGGAGGAGGACGGGATGAGGGAACGTCTGTAGAGAGGACTTTGCTCTTGATTCGCCAACGGAACCCATCTTCTCTCTCTCTCGCAGTGGGCGAGTGCGATGCTGTTCCAATGCAGGCGGGGTATAAAAGAAATCGCTCTTCAGTCGTCGGGCGTTCGTCAAAGCATCCTCATCCCCTGGGGCAGCACTGGAAGGGGCTGGAGGCTGGAGGTGGAGACAGGGGGAAGGAAGACAGACACGCAACGCGCGGGAGGATCCGTAAATTCTGGAATCTGGGCACGTGCCGATATCTATGTTGGTCTCTTCGCCTCCTGAGAAACCAGAGGCAACGTTGGTGGTCGTGGATCCTGAATGTCCTCTCTTTTTTAATTTGTCTGTTCGGGCGTTTACTTACGAACGAACGCTTTAACGGAATTAAGCAAAATTCGAGCTGTAGATAGTTCCGCAAATTTCTAGTCGAGTGCAAGTTATTTCAGATCTCGATTTTGAGTATTTCTCGAGATATCAGTCGTTGAAGTTTTAATCATTGCTATTAAAAATGGAAAAATTCCAATATGGCGTCTCCACTTGACCACGTTCTCACGTGCGCCAATCACGTGATACCAGTGATGCCAGCGACATTTGCCACACTACACTGTAAGTCATAAAAACGAGCACCCATTTTTTATTTTTTATCACAACTTCGCGAAAAATGCTTCGATCTAAATTAAATTTGGCATCTACATAGAAAAATAGATTTGAAATAAAATTAAATTATAAAATGTGCTCAAAATATCGTGCGCTGGTCGAGATCAATACAAGTTTTCTTAATTCGTTGTTTCAAGTCTTCGATCTTCGATTTGTAAACCATTTCCTGGATAAGTCCCCAAATTTTAATTAAATAAAAAAAAATTATGGGGGGCTCGTTTTTAAATCTCAGTGTAGATCTCGAATTGCTTAATATTTTTCAACTAAGTCCTCGAAGTATTATTTCAGAAATAGGAAGAAAATACATTTTCGTTATGAAGAAAGTGAGACAATGGTAACATAAAATTCAAAGCTAGAAACAGGAAATTCAATTTTGTGACAAGTAATATTGTTTGTTGACTAACAAAAATTTCTTCGTTAAATCCTGACTTCAGAAAAAAGAGTCGATAAAATCTGTGAGCGACTGACATTTTTTAATTTGAACAACTATTACCCCTGGATTTCCTTACAAGAACTGGCAGCGCACCGGTGCCGTGCCTGTTTGCCTATCAACTAGGGGCAGCAACTAGTTGTACGGAGAGGGCGATTAAGGTTCCTCGGAACTGTTCCAACATGATTTTCGGCGCCTCCCGGTCATTTTATGGTTGGTCTCAGGAACGAACTGTATAAATGGAACGATATATAAGCTGGAATTGTAGTTGGAGCTCTCTATTTGCGCTGTTGATGAGCGATTGATCTGATGCCACTTTATATATACTGATTGATCGAGCGCTTCCGTTTGGCTTCAGATCGACTCGTGTGTTTGCTTCTTTGAGCCTAACCTTGCTCGAATACGGAAAAAGGTGTCCACATGTGTATATATATACCTTTGGATATCTTGGATTTGCAGTGTTTTTCGAGGCCACACGACAACGTTCACTCCAGATCTCTTAACTCGAGGGCAATCTGAACACTTTTTCAATGTGAGAGATTTCGATTTTCGTGTCCGGAGACTAACTCTCGAACGGGAAAATCAAATTGCATAAAATTTTACATACAGATAGTAAACTATCCTAATTCGCTAGCGACGGAATTTCAGATCTCGATTTTTAATATAACATAATAAAACATTCCTTACCAAATTTTGGATAATCTCCCTTTCACTTCAATCTTAAAAAATGGCGTCTCCACATTAAAAGCATGACGTCGTCGATTTCACGAGACAACCAAGCAAACCAGATAACAGTTCCAACCAAGCATACCATACCACATACTCTTGCCGGAATAATATTTTCAATATAAAAATAAAATAAAATAACAATATTAAAAAACATAAAATAATCAAATATATATTTTTTAAATGATTCTTTTTCATTTAACATAATTGACAAACGATTGAAAATCCAAATTTTTCAATATAAAAAAAAGTTGTGGCATCACTGCATGACGCTATTATAGCACGTGAAAATTCGAATGTTTCAAAATGTCTAAAATGTAAAAGACAATCGGAATATCGTGTGTTATCGTGTAAACGTAAAATAGCCGGTAAATTTAAATAATAATTTTTTTATTTCATTGGTGGTTACTGTAAACCTCTTAGTGGAAAATAAAAATTGATCAGTTTGTCGAGAGTTGCAAAAGTGTGAAAGTTGTGCTCGCTAATTCCGAGAAGACTGCTGACCTCCTTGCATTCCAAATTTTGCTATTCTCGCCGGCGAAATTCCTTTGTTATAGAAGTTTTCCGGGGTTCACCAGACAATGACTATTAAGGCGGCAAACGTCCAACGTCTCTCGGTCTCTTTGCCAGCCATTCCATCAGCGTCCAAAATAAGCTGATTATATCGTAGGAGGAGGAGGACGTTTATATATCTACGTACATTGGAGCAAGTGCTTTTCTGGAACACGTCTCTGGCAAAAGCAATCAGTGGATATAGGCCGTGCCCGACGGCGTGACGCACCCACAGATCTTATCTAGAGGTTAATCGAAGAGGTCGTCTCTCCGAGCCCACATGAAAATATGCGCTCGTCCTGATCCAGATACAGAGAGACATCGCGCTCTTCAAATTAGAAAAAATCAAAAGTCCCTTCTCGACACGAGAGGCGTTCTAATTTTAAGTTTCACACTTGTTAGAGATCGGCGTGTCTCGCCTGACCTTTTAAAAGCCGTAACCCTTGCTCGCTTTTGACGAACTACACCATTGACTGAAGACGCGAGTATACGGGCCCTCTTGCGCTCTGTCACTAGGTGGCGCACAATTCGTCATCCGGCTGGTGCAATTGTCGTTACATTTTTTATATTAACTTGTAAATTATTTTTTAATACAAATACATGTATACATTATACTATAGAAAGAAGAGTTCGTCCTTCGACAGCTCACCAACGACGTAACGCAGCGCCGTGAAATTGATTCAGGACCACCAAATTCTAAAGTCATTGAAACTTAATAATTTTATAGTTTACATTTTTCTTTAGAAAAGTCATTGGTGAATTTCAAAAGAGCTAGGGGTCACGTACTAATCAAAACGATTGGTCCAGGGTTGCAGAATAGGAACAAACACAAGAGTTTAAGACCATCGTTGAGACTTGGGGTCGGTGCTTGCCCGGAGCGAACGGAAGAGGAAGTGACGTTGCATACTGGAAGTGAACATTTCTTGGAGGTTGGAGTTGGATCCAGTTGTTCTGAGTCGGCGGAAATTAGCCTAGATAACGGACTTGTGTGTGGTGATCACGGTGGAGCCATTCAACGTGGGGTTCGGGTGGAAGACGTCGTCCAATCTCTTCTCCGCATCTTATTCCGCAAAGATCGGCGCACACATTCGTCTTATCCTCGGGATCCGCCAGAAATCGTGCTCTCAGTTCTTTTGCCTTTCCCCCGCGGGCGGACCAACACTAATAGAGACGTCACACCCCAGCAAAAATAACTGCCGGCAAAACATTCTGTGCATTCCGGATAAGGCCTTCGCCAAAACGCGAACCGTTCCCTGAACTACGTCACATTACCCGACATCAGATAGTTCGAATGCCCCGAATTCTCGCAAATCTCGATCTTGTTTCGTAAATAAATATAATTCGTAGGAGAAGAAATAGAGGACATCAACCGTGAGATTAGGTCTATAAATATTAAGATCTAAACTATAATCTTATGAGACATATATTTAAAATACATCACCCTTCACCTTAATTTTTTTCGCTCATCTTTAGGGTTATGACGAAGACAAAGTCTTTTCTAAAATTCATGTTTCACAAATTATAGTTCCTACATTTTTATTAATGGAGTCAGGTCAGCTCGTCGTCGAGCTTTTTCACGGTTTCTGTTTGTTCTTTGTTTTAACATTTAGTGTCGATTTTTACATTTTTAAGGTGCTTCCCTATCACTCGAATCTTGCTATCTGAAAGCTGACAATCTGAAATTTATCATTTTGATCCACTGCGCAGTTCTTCTGAGAATTCGTGAAACAGTCCGATTAATCGGACACAGAAATTTTAATTATATGCAGACCATATACATAAAAAAAATCCTTTTTTAAAAATATTATTTAGGTATAAATAAATTATTTCCCGTATACTGCGTACTTATGTAAATCGCGTCTACAGTTCGCTTTTATCAGATTATCAAAATAGTTGCCAAAGTGTTGCCAAATGGTTTCTTAGTATCGGAGGAAAAAAATGAGAACTAATTTCTAGAAATATACATTGTATTTTCGCCATTCAAATATGTCAGATCCGGCTGTTCCGCCAACTGCACTAACAACTGCCAACTGGAAACGATTTACGATATTATCAAAATACGGGGAAATAAATGCTTATCTCAAGAACAGCTGTATTTTAAGAAATCATCAATCTTTAGTTGGAATTGAAACACATTGGTTGTTTTTTTGAAAATTTATCCGACTTTGGTATCCAGTTTTTAAAACAAATATTATATTCAGGCACGAGTACATTGAATGATTTTATTTCAAGCACGGTTGTTTATTAAAAATATATAGATTGAAAAAGCTCAACGTAATGGCACTTTCATTTGTGTTTTCTTAGCAAAAATAGTACTCCTCCTCTTCGTGTTGTTCTTGTAAACATTGATTCGATTATTTTTCTTGATGATTCTGTTTGTAGAGATGTTAAGAAAACAGTGTTCTGAAATTAGAAAACAGATTTTGCCGCTGTAACGTTATCATTACACTGATTTTTTTCTTCTTGTCTCAACAAATAAAGCTCTCAAATTTACAACCTTCAAATTCATGTTTTCTTTAAAAATAATGTGTACATGACGCTGTGTAATTGTGGACACGCTTATTCAGCATATGAAATGGTATTTATGATACGAGTATGTCATTCAAATACTGTTATCTCATGAACGAAGCAACGTCAAGAGCTGAAACAAGTTGTATTGGCCTAGAAATCTGAATAACTATCTACTTTCAAAGCAAATTTCATGACGTTACGCCGTTCGTGAGTTTTCGAAGTAACGGGCAAAAATGAGTCTCAACGTAAACACGCATGAAATAAATCAGTTCACGGATTAATTCCAACAGCAATTCAAAATGTGTTTGTCAGCAGAATCTTGTCCAGTCTTCGGAATCGTGGAGAACTTCGTCGCTTTACGAAATTCAAGCATTGATGTCCACACACAGTTCTTGGTGATTGGTGTACAAGAATTGCGTTTGGACAATCACAGCCTAAACTCGATCACACACCAACGACGATCTTCAATCTTGATGATGTCACATGACGATCTGCCGATTTTTCTTGCTCACCTTTTCTTCTCTACCAGTAGTCAAAAAATATTGGTACATGACTCATTCCACACTTCAAGTGTGACCACATGTTACCTGACATTTGTCAAACACAACCAATGATTTACAACATATGATTTGATATTTTAAAGAAAGAAATTATCAAAGATGCGCCAGGACAATCATCTAGTATCCTTTAAAATATCAAATGCCCTTCGTAGTACATCACCTTAAATAACTTATTAAATCCACAACTTATTAACTGGGTGAGGCAATAACATGTCATTAAATACACGGAAATAAGAATCTCCATAGAATGAGAATTTCGTGAAATCCTGGTTGTTCGCTTCAGGGCTCGGCAGGATGAAGTCAAGAGATTTATTGAAATGTTTTGGCAGATTTGTGTGTTGGTTTAGACTCTCGCTACTACCATGTGTATAAGATTGTGTCCAAAGATGGATATTTGTGACAGAGAGAACATAAAAGAGAACGAATGTCTATCGATTTTTTAGCTTTATTCACCTGTGTGTGGTTGCTCGATTGTTCGACAATACGGCGCTGCTCTGAGAGCTCTAGTCAATTCGTTTGTTCGGAAACTCCAGATGCTCGATACACACACGGTTAAGGTTAACGTTAACTGACTTTACAATTATATTTATTTTACTGGATTACCTGTGTATCCAAATAACGACTATTGTTAACGTTAACATTAATTCAATTTAATTTAAAGTGGAACTGAAGTGCTAGCTGAAGGACTAGTCCATTTTTGTTGGAAAATTAAAATGGAGAAATAATATTTCTACAACAATTAAAAATGAATCATGAAAAAAACCTAATTAAAAAATATTCACTTGAATTTTTTCCAAGTATCTAGATAGACTTAAGTTTGAATCGTGATCGACATTTTCGTATTGATAAATTTACATACCTGGTATTGAGTGGTTTAATTCTCGTAGATTTTGCTGATCCATGTAACAAGCTCAATGCTCGATATTGTTTTGACTGCTTGACATCCTGCGACCTGGAAAGAACGAAAAAAATAATTTTTAAATATTAAAAAATGGAAATATATATTTTCCCCCACGCATCAACGCATTTCATACAATGAATTTTAAAAACAAATGTTATCTTTTAATAGGTTGGAATTGAATTATTCTATTATGTCATTGGTTGGGCTGGAAATGTTGGTGCCAACATATTTGTATCGATCGATCGATATTCCTTCGGCGGAGGCAACGTGAAAAGGTCTGATGGCCCCAAGTGTTTGTCGGCTGTCAATCAGTCCGGTTGGTGGGCCTGTCCCTGTTTATCTACCCCGCTCCATATCGACGTGTGCGGGGCCTCGCCATGTCCGCTGCCACTGCGATTGCTGGATAGCCGATGACGTAAACCACGTGTGTTACTCGCGGAATGCGCTGCTGGATCCTCGAGGGGAGGAATCGAACCGGGAGAGAACGGAGCACCCTGGGCAAGACGGGACAGGCCGGAATGACAATGACAGTATCCATTGCCACTAATCCACCAATGGTGACGTTTCTGGCTGCGACATTTGACTCAAGGAGGTCGCATGTCCTGTCCGTTCAAGATGAAACCTCGTACAATTTAACCGCGATCCAGAAATTAAGAGAACACAAGGAAGTTCTTTCAAAGATATTTAATCAATCTGAAATCTCGATTAATTCAGTACTTCAGTAACCAAGACGCTGTAAATGAAGGCGTTTTCATTTAAGACGACTTCCGCTGAAATACTTATACTTATACTTTTAAAGATTGCCTAGCTTAAAATAGACGTAAGAATAATTAGTTTTGACCACATTTTTAGTTTGAAAAATACCAAATAAATTTTGCAGATAACATAGGTGGTTTCCATTCAGAATACGTCATTGTTTTTGGCTTTATACGTGTAATTCCACCGTCAACAAATTACGTTAATATCAAAATGATGTCCATCGGATTGCCAGATTCGTGATCGCGGGTTCAATTCCGGTCGACACCTTCGGAATTTTTTGGGCGAGAGAAATTCCTTCGCATGAAATCTTTTGGAATGGAAGTAGTGAGGTAGTCAGATTCGTACCCAGGTAAAATTACCAGGTCGCCCCCTAGAGTTCCTTTTGAAGTGGAAACGCTGGTGAATCTCCTTAAACAAATAGCTCCATGGACAATTAACATCAGGACCACATTTGATGACGATACCCTGGGCAAATATCCCGATAGTCAGTGGGGAGGGAGAAGAGGTGATCGAAGTGGTCGGTCACTAAACATGTATTACGTTGTTACTCTAATTTGCCGTCTCAGGGCCACAAGATGCGTTCGGAAGCGCGTGGAAGGCAACTGAAGACATTTCGAATGAAGACGGTTGCGTCGTCTTATCTCGACCACTTTACCTCCTTCCCCCCTTCGCTTACTCCTGGTCGCAAAGTCATCTCTGGGCCAGCAACCGCTCTTCCATCTCTCTTCTAATCGTCCCCATCCTCTCTCCTCTCTCTCCTCCTCCACTGGCGAACGACATCATTCCCCCAGTTCCTCCTTTTCCCACGAGATCCTTATACTATACCTTGAGCCCGGTGACCTCTTTACTGGATAAGGGGACTATTTTTATTTCGCGCATTACTTTACCACCGTGGGGTCGCCACCAAATGGAACTGTCCTGACCAAAGAACTGAACAGCTTAGAAGCAGGATGTCTTTTGGAAAGGTGGCATCCATCGACAATGATGTCCATCAAGTCCTGACCTTCGGATTATTACAAGTTCTGCCGCTGAATCGCCACGACTTCCTCCTCCAGGTGGTTCCTCCTCCTGGTAGGACGTCCAACATGCACCCTGATGTTCCCATCCTGGAGAGGCCGTAAATATCATCACCAAATAGCATTGAGTTTTTATCTGTACTGTAGTCACATTTTATTTTCTTTCGCTGTCGTTGTTTACATGGGCTTCGATCTTAGGACGACCTTTTCCGTTGTAAACCGCGCTTTTCCTTCTTCATCCGCGCTCACAGATTTGACGATCCCCTCAAACCAAACTTTCCCTCCTTCCTTCTTTCCCCTTCCCCTCCCTCATATATCCAGTCGTCATCATTTAAATGTATCCGTTCATGAATGCCAATGCGCCGCTTATCAGTCTTGCCAGGAATCACTCAATTAAGGAGCGACAGTACACCAACGGTTATGACCGGGGGTTGGTGGTAGAGAAAGTTAGGCGACGCACACGTCACTTC
Source organism: Mycogona germanica (assembly GCA_034698785.1). Lineage (NCBI taxonomy): Eukaryota > Metazoa > Arthropoda > Diplopoda > Chordeumatida > Chordeumatidae > Mycogona > Mycogona germanica. The sequence goes on along the minus strand of JAQGBY010000506.1, from coordinate 5,999 downwards.
CGCCGACTCAAGACACCAATCACCATCCAGATGTCTTTTGTCGTGCTGCAAATGGAACGACGAACGCCTGACGATGACGGTTGCCTATTAATCAAGTTGCCCGCGATACGTTTCCGGACACGGGGGCAATGACGGATGGCTTTAATTTGTAAAAATTAATTTGCCCAAAATAATGCTACCATTTATCCTCCGGGGGCCTCGCGCCCTCGAGGAGAGGTCTGTTAACACCACGTCACCAATAAAATGTGAGTTCACATTACTTTACCAGTACTCATAAAAATATAATACGATATTGCGTGCAAAATTCTATTCCACTAATTTACACAATGTCTTATTTATCTCACTTAACAACAATTCCATTAATTTACAACAAACACAACTAACTGTACACAACACATTTCAGTGTTATTTATTTACTTTCTTAATCAAACAACATAATATGGACTCAAAATACATGCGTACCAGTTTTCATTATTTCAGTGTTCTTTATTTGCAACAGATTTTAAAACAAATTAAAATGTCAAAGAAAGCAGATAACAATCAAACTTTTGAATTTCATTAATACTGTAAGCACGCTAAAATTTCAACAGTGTTTGTCAATTGGACATAACAATTTGATTATTCCAGGATGATTCTTCAGCCGAATATCTGAGTCGACATGCTGATTACGTGAAGCTGCCTATTTTGTGCTTCGCCCGTCACCCTGTAAAAGTGTAGAGGGGCCCAAAGCTGGCTCATTCAGAGCACAAGTCGTTATGGACTGCGCCTCTCCCACTGCTTGCCTGAATAATTAATAGCGCCAATAATAGCGGTTAAGACCCCGCTTTGAGCTTGTGCGGAGCGGGACGAACGGTTTTGTCGGAACAACCAAGATGGCGTCGATGGGAATCCACCTGGGACCTCTAGGATCTTGCTGGTTCATCACAGGACAGATAACACTCAGGAGAATTCAATCCATTCTGAAGGGAATCTCGTGTGGGATCCATTCACTGAGCGCCTTCTGTGCGCTCACTCACGGCTCAGCTCCGCTCTCCACATATCATTAGCGGCAACTGAGCGCTACTGAGAAATGTTTGGAGCGGAGCACGCTCCAGTCTCCCGCGACCGGAGAGACGATCTTTTCCGGTGTAAACCGCACTTAAAGAAACCCATTTCGTTTGGGCCAAACATAGAGATTGAAAGGTCTAGAGGCGTCCACCAAAAACGAAGGTGTCATTCGTTTCTCTTTAATTTCACTGCAGTTGGGGGATGGGTTCGTCTTTAGTTCTCAGGTGGATTAGCAACAGATTTTCGTGAGCAAAATATCTGTCCCCCATCTACACCCCCACACATACACGAATATGTATCTGAAACGGAAAGGGGAAGAGCGTGTGCTGAGAATATAGGAGAGGGGTGAGGCAGGCGCAAGTGTAATAGTCAATTTTCGGGCGCCGATTTTATTTCTATTGTTAACGGCGCGAAAATTGGGCCAGTAATAATAAACTTCACGCTGATTAGCTATAAACATTATTTAGTGCGTTTTAGCGTGTATACGCCATTTAGGGGCGCTTGGATATCAAGGCCTGGACGAATATCGTGTACGTCATTACCACGCGTTGCCTCGAAGCGGGCATCGTCAACGTGCTTTAGGGGAGATATCAGGGGCATCCATTAAATTACTGGAGCAAGCATTTTGAACTGCAACTGCACTGTAACCAAAAACCCACATATGGTACGTAAGAAGCTGACGTTTGCAGCTAACATGTGTATGTAGATTGTTTTAAAAAAAAGTTTGACCTCCTAAATATTCTAAGAAATTAAAATTTGTTTCGTGTCAATATTTTTTTTTGCCTGGCCCTTACCACTTCCGCAAAATCCGTGATGTCATGAGGTGACTTTGCAAACGGTCTGACTTTTCATTAGTTAGCTAAATGGGAGCGAGATTTGTAGACGGCTTTCTTAATTGCGCTGAAATAAAATGTCTGCGCCTATTACGAAACCAGGTTACGTGTAGGAGCAACTGTAATCAAATCAGGGCATTTAAAGCGGAGGCCGCCGCTAATTATTTAGCGAGAGCCTACCAATCCAAACTGCTCGCATTTCAGCGACTCGCTTTAAGTACAGTTGAACTTGAAGTTGGTTTTTCAGTGTTTTATTGCCGACGCGTTAAGAGGTCAAGTCCTTACGCATATGTTGCCAACACTTTATTGATAATTTAAAACAATCGTGCGTGGATATTGCCGGTCCAAAATCTTCGTGGTTCCCTGAAGGGATCCGGGGAAGAGCTTGAATACACTCCAGTTCAGGCTTGCTCTATTTCTGGACGCGATTCAGACATTGCGTTTCGAAACACCGTTCAATGCTGCCCCTTGTCATTTTGCAATCACTGAGAGCACGGGTGAAATCTTTCGATGGAAAAACGCCGCAGTGCCGTTTGAACTCAGAATTCCAGAACACTCTCGACAGAATGGTTACATGTTTTTCCCTAATATCCACTCCGACGTGGTCTCGACCACATAATCCTTAACCATTCGTCCAAACCCACATCAGTTCAACCGAAGTAAACAGGTCGATTCTGAATTCACTCTGCTCGACACAATTTTTTTAAATTCCTGTGTACATGTTTTTGAGTCCATCACAAACCCAGACTGGTCCAACAACACCAATATTCATGTATACTGTAGCACACCGACACCGACACACCGCCTAAGCAAATGACACAGCTGTGCCAACCTAGATTAAGTCGGCGGTCGCTAGAGAATTCCGTTATTGTCTTGGCTAAGGGGAGATTTGGTGGAGGGGTCCTCCTACGCACTGGGCACGCCACTCCTACAGCAGCCAATCACACGCCTCTCCTCCTCCACCACCACCCCTTTCACCGCAAGACCCCAAGCGTCTCACTTCTCGCCAACCGCCCTCCCTCCCTCCTTCCCTCGGTCGGTGGCCGTTGTGGAAATTTGACCACTGATGAATGGATAGCGGCGGCCGGAGAAGGCAGTTATGGTCACTGCGGACAATGGATGCCTCATTTCGCCTCGACGCTCGGCCTCGGACAATGTACGGCTGGACGCTTGTGGCTCGGACATTGAAAGCCGTTTTGAATGATGGTGGTTTTTCAACTCCCCCCGCCGCCCGCCGCTGCACTGCAAATCGGAACGCCCAATATTAGGACGCACGACGTGTCTCAAACCTGCCTCCGAAAATAAGACACCAAAGTGTGTTTTAGGATTATTTAAAAATAGGAAACGTTCCGTGTTGACCTCTGTTGTTGTTGTTGACCAAAATGTTGACCAAAATGTCATTTTGGTTGGGTCAAACAGACGCGGGAGTTTATATCTTCTAGCGTCGTTATATGAAATATCGCTATGGTCGTTAGACCCAATCAAGATGTCATGACCAACGCATACTGAATATTTTGAATGAGTAGGAATCGAACCTATCATGTCTGGAATCAAACCCAAAATATATTTTTAAAATGACAGGATGCGGTTAATTGAACTAAAATCATCGTTGGTTCGATCCCCATTGGTTAAAACAATTAAGTATTATATATTAAGGATTACATTTGTGTCGCAACATTGGACCGGGGCGACTTGCAGTGCACGACTGACCATCGTCCAGACTAGCGTTTGGCGGTCACTTTTAAATTTTCTGTCGCGTCCTGCCATTCGAAACGAGTCGACCGAGACAACCCACCTTTTCCTCTATCTTTCCTATTCCGCAATAGGCCGCTCATTGTTATGCGGAAGCTTTTATGCAATAGCTTATATAACTGGGACTTGATTGATGGTCGTCGCCCGGACCGTTGTTGGCCCCCGAGTCGCTGTTCCGACCGCGGCCACCAAAGGGGGTGTCAAAGGGGGTGTGGACGAGTGCTCACTGTTTTATTCATAATTGTTATTCGAATGCCGGATTAGGCGAATGTTTATGTCGCTCTCTTGTCGAGCTCGCTCCACAAGCGTCTTTTACAAAATTCCCCTAGCATCGCTTGAAGCTTGAACTCGCCAGTCGGAGACGACAAGCTAACTTAAATGTAGATTCGTCATAGACAGCAACATCACAAACAGATCGAGCTCTGAACGTTTACTTAATTAAATTACTAATTAGAAGGATTTTTGTGGGACGTCGATCAATCGATTTCGATATTAAATCGGAAAGGGTGAATTCGGGACAGCATTACACAGCAGATTACCGTTTCGTTGTCTTGGGTCGTCTTGTTGATGACAACACTTGAGAAATTATTCTTTACGTTCCGGGTTCGATTCCCGTTAGTCAATTCCAGGTTGCTGCGATTACAAATTTAAATATGTGAGACTTGACCAAACAATACCGGCTTTGCTTGTGAATAACAAAAATGGGAAATAGTGATGCTCGATATCATTTGAATAGTGCTTGATAGTTAACTTGACTGTTAGTTTTTACGACTATCGTGGATTACTACGTGGAAGAGAGAATTTCGGTAGTCCCAAAATTTATCTTTGCTTTTGTGACGTCATTTGTCACACTTCCTCTTCTAACCCCAACTACATTTCAGCCTCATTCAAGCCTCTCAGTCTCCCCCAAATGCCGGTAGATGGCGATACGCGTCTGCATTTAATCATGTACCATTTGGCAACCACATGCTCACAATGGTAGCTCGTCCCCGTGTCCGTACATACACTGTAATATTTTTATTTATTAAAATCATACCAGGTTTTCAAAATAACATAAAGACCTGAGGTAAAGTGAAATGAGCTTAGAATTCGTGGCACTACTACATCCAGTGTAAATTTCACGTCGCTTCGTTGCTCCGTTCGTGAGACAGAAGAGGCGCAATCCAATTCACACAAAACACAGTTGCATCATTTGTTGCATCATAACCGTTAGAACTACGACAAGCTTGAGTCGGAAAACTACTCAATAAAATGTTATTTATCACATTAGAATTTCCGGCACACATCCAGAGTAAATTTGATGGTGCCGCGTTACGCCGTTGGTGAGCTCTCGAACCGCAAACTTCGTTTTATAGATTTCGATTTGTTCGTTGGTGGCACTAGTGTCGCTGCGGTGGCCGTCGTCAGTCTTCCCGTTAACAGTGTGTGCACAGTCCTATGTAAATCTTACGGGAGAGAGACGATGACGTGTACGGCTTGTCGGTTGGCTGCGCTCGACTGGAATCTGGAGTCTGCAGCAGTTTCGCACGCCGTCCCGTGTAGATGATTTCGTCGACACACATACATGTACATTACATGAAAACGCCTCCAAATTGATTGATGCCATTGTTTCCCTCCGCTGCTCCTTAATTTCATTTGCCTGCCTGAGCGTCGTAGATGCGATATGGAGGATGGAGGGGGAGCAGGCCGGAATTCAGAAGGCGGATTCTCCGACACATTTGCATCCAGTTACCTCCGCGGACTGTTCAGCGAAACGAATCGGTTCGACCTTATGGATTCCTCCCTAATATGGCTCAGCTCTAGTTGTGGCCACTGCCAACTACTTGACGATGCTCAACACTTCGCTGGAGTTCAGAATGGCGAGGGCTTGCATATTTTCCCGCCAGTTTTTCTGTTTGCTTCAAAAGGGGTATTATAGTTGCGATGTCAACCTAAAGATCAAAACGAACGTAACCTGTTGTTTTCATTTCGCGTTGATTAACGAAGGAAAAATCTGCGAATATGCGGAGCGGATGAACGAGATTTGTTATACAAAGTTGGTGTTTATTTTCGTGCCTCGTGAACTCACCAACGCCGTAACGCAGCGTTGTGAAATTTACATTGGCAGTAGTGCCGCAGATTCTAATGACAATTGAAGAAATCCTATATTATAAAACAGAGATTTTGATTTTCCTGTCCGGAGACTAACTCTCGAACGGATCAATGAAATTACATAAAAATTAACATAACATTTAGTAAACCATCATAATTCGCTAGCGACGGAATATCAGATCTCAATTTTCAATATTTTATATTAAAATAACCCTTACCAAATTCTGGATAATCTTCCTTTCGCTTCAAACTTAAAAAATGGCGTCTCCACATCAA
>JAQGBY010000505.1:0-43449 GCA_034698785.1 Mycogona germanica | reverse complement strand
CTGTCAACTGTCAATAAAAGGAATTTCGTCTCCTCAATCACCTTGACGTTCTTTGATACAACGATTTCGCTTTCTGGTTTCTGTTCAAGGTGCCCTGAAATCACTCGATCAACCGGGCAAACATAGACAATTTCAAATAAATGTGTCTTAACGGTACACCGTGAATCAACTCTCCAGTCATGACAAGTATGCCTATAACTGGAGAGCCTGTCAACGTTGAAATTCATTGTATTGCATAGAAACATCTTTTTCTCTTTTTGTTTTTTGCCAAAAACTGGGTCAAAGACCTAGTTCACCCGCGCGCGCGGAGGCTGCAGGTACATGGACATTGGTACAGTACTAAGTAAGAACAGGTTTATTGATCTTGAGGAAAAAGCTGCGGCGCATGGTACCCATTTACGATCAAGGATCTGGAACGAGAACGATGTGGAAAACATTTGTTCGACGCCGTCACATCACTTGTCAATCGCAACAAACTGCAGACGAAAAATTCATTTATACAGCGCCAACTTCAAGTTTGATAAATGTTTTTTAGTAGTTCGGTTACAGTTTCTGCATAGCATAATCACGGCATGGCCTACGATTGGGAAGGCTAACTGGTCCCCCAACACAAAAAGAAAATTCCTCTCGAGGTGAGCCTATTCGAACTGATTCGGCCAACTCCGTAAACGAGTAAAAACGGGGTTTGTGCCCGGGACAGGCCGGACGAAAAAAGAGACGCACAAGAGTTGGTGATAATTCTTCTAATATAATAATAGTAAACTATACAAGCTAGACGTAAACGAGGTTGACGACGAACCACCCCCGGCCTTCATGTCACCCCCACACAACACTTGTAGATGAACCCATCGGGGTGAAGCGGTAAAGAGAAATTTATCTACAGAAGCGTATCGTGGCGCCCTGTCGCTTTGCGGTTCTCGTGATTGCTAAAAATAGTTTCAGCCGATCTTGTTGGACAGGTCGGCTGGCTCTCTTTAAAATTAAATACGAATTGGATCATCCATGATGACCCAAATTCCAAACACTCCCACTGATACCACAATACATGTAATAAGTGAGTGGAATAGATTTTTTAAATTGCACTTTTCTGAAAAGCACAGTATGTAAACTGTACGGAGCGTTTGCGATTGAACAAATAGGTCAGATGGGCTGATTTGAACTCACACCTAGTTCTTTATTAGTTGGTAGACAGGCGTGCTGCCTTACTCGTAACATCGCAAAATGACAAGAGCCTCGGTGTACATTGAAGGGAAAAAAGTGGGTTCGCAAGATCACAACCTAGTTTATGTACCAATTGCAATATTCGACGTTGCAGGGTTTCACGACAAGTCCCAATTCCATGCGTGAGCAAATTTGGATTTGGTCAAGTGCCAACAAATACAAATCGATATTCTAACTGACCGAAACATGTTGGATGAAGGGATAAACGGTGGTCCCGACTGTACATCGTACAGTTGTTTACATTTTGTTGTAAAATATTACACTGGATCTATCCAGATACATCGCGCACAGGAAATTATTGGACCACAATGTAAATCTGACTCTTACTTAAACTCCTACTTCCCCAGAGTGTGTAGACAGTGGAATGGCTTGACAGTGTCAAATCCAGAGCTTGTTAAAATAGGATAATCCATCACTGCTCCTGGCTGGTCTCTCGACCCCCGCCATAGGCCCCCCGTTTTGGGGGGCTGCTTGCGGATACATATTGAAACTGCGTCATACCATAACAACAATATTGAATGACATGGTTATTGACAAACATGACTTTTCGACAACATGGCACAAAACGACAACAGGCCCGTAAGGGGCAGGTGGACGAGTTGGACTTAAATATTCACCTGTAGGCCAACGTCATGCACTGGAACAGCTTGGTGAGGGTGGCGTCAATGGCCACGCTTTTGCTGCTACGCGGTCCAAAGTTGTACGTGTTGCTGGTCTGCTGGTTGGCACACTGGAAGTCGTATCCAGCACCGCCACCTGACCCACTGCCTCCCGATCTGCCGTCCAGAAGCGCCACTGCACGGCCATCGCCGCCGCCAGCTCCGCCTCCTCCCAATCCAGCACCGCCGCCCGCTCCGTCGCAGACCCCAACAACGCCTCCGACAACTCCGGATGCATCGCACGACGACGGCACAGCCACCACATCGTCCTCCTCGTCGTCGTCCAGCACCGGATCGTCGATGTCGCTCACCATAAAGTGTCCACTGTGGATGATCTCGTCGCGACCGCCGCCGTCCATTTTTGCGTGCAGGGCTCGATTGATGGTGGCGGTGGTGGTGTTGCTGCTGTTGCGATTACTGTCCTCGCGCGTCATGGTTAGCAGTGGCGCGAACATGTCCCTCGATCCAGCTACGCACAATTTCGGTCACACTGCCGCCCGACACTTGCAAGAGTTCCCGTCCAATTTCCGACACTCGTTTTGATAAAATCGTCGCACATTTCCGAGGCTTCTTCCTCCGCGACTTTACTACGCACCAAAAGTGTCAGCCATCTTGGAATTTTTGCCCCCCCCCATGGCCCCCAAAACTGATGACGTCATTAAGTGGAAAATAACCGAAAATCGATTCAAATCGATGCTCTTCAAGCCAGGATAAATTCCAGTGAGCTTTTAGGTGTAGATTGAGTACAAATGTTGCACTTAACAAGCACTTTTCACAATAAATTATTTCATATATATTTTATTAATATGAGAGAAAGTTATGTTTAACCTGTATTATATCCTAATTCGAAACATAAAAAAGATTCGGTTCATAGAAGCATTGCTTCTTAATTTTTATCGACTTCCAGTGTCCAACTTACAAATTAATTATTTTAATAATCTACTTCATTAATGTCTTTGGATATGTACAATCGATGGCGAAAGCATACTATCGATACATGCGTAACTATCAAATCACTTCGAAAAATCACGAGCGTTCAAACACTTACATATACGCACATGCATGAACTTCCTAATCTTGTATTATTGGAAAACGCGCACCATTTCAATGGACATTAAGGCAAAATAATCGGTTATTAGTTCGGGGTTAACCAAGAGCACATGCAACATGGATTTTAAGCATTTGCATTAATGAAAATAATAAAGAGGAAACAATAATGTTCGATAACGAATAGTGTTACATTCGATAAAATAAAAATGTTCTGCAAAACATTACCAATTGCTTTCTTTGTTGGTAAAGAAAATCTTTTTCTCTTTCTTTGTAGAATTTTAGCGCATTGCTTGTGAATAAGTAAATTGCACCAGAACAAATAATATCCTAAGGCTTAGTCAAATATTGTCGGTATTTATTTAAAATAAAATTGATTATATACAAGTCCGTCAGTTTTAGAACATACGAGAAAATACTTAATTACTGCTTTCGGATATTTCTCAGTTGCTTTTTCTTCATACGCTTGATTTTTGCTGAATTCTTAATCTGAAAATAAAAGAACGTGGTACAAGACATAAGTGGATGGCATTATCAAGAGGATACAAATGTGATAACAAATTTCATAATAAATGGCTTTTGACAGGCCAACACAAAGAATAACGTACCACTTGTACAACTTCCGCCTTCTTTGAGTTCTCCTCCTTTCTTTTTATGTTGTCTCGCCGCCTCTGCTTCTTGTCCTACGTTGATACACATATTGACACGTATTGAGACACGTACATTGTGCTGATGATTTAATACCCGTATAAAACCGGCTATCACGCTACGCTAGGATAGCATAAATAGGTTCTCCGAAATATTATACTTTCTACTCGTATATAAGATGAATTGCCACGTAGGATAATAATTTAAATGAAAGTCAACAAAGCCAGGCCTAAACGGACAAACATGGCCAAAGGTAACACTTTTTACCGTGCGTAGAAGTGAACATTATCTCCTTCCCTCTCCACCTTTAAATCACGGCAGCTGGCTGTACGCGTGTGGCCAGCCTGTTTCAAACTTCACTAAACCCTTACAACTTTCGGTAATCGCCATAATGCCACGGTGCGGCGATAATTATATCTAAATCTAAATTACACAATTGTCTATATGGCGGATTAGCTAGAAGGCTTAATTCTTTAAAATCAGCTGAGCTCAGTTGGAAAAGTACATATAAAACGTCTCACCTCTTTCTCCTTCAGTTTCAGATCCTTCAGTTCTTTGTCTTGAGTTTTAATTAGCTTCATCTCGAGTTTCAGTTTCATTTTGGCAGCCCAATTTGATTTTAGAGACTTGTCCTTTTTCATGGACGAAAATCTAGAACATCGGAAAACAGACATTGATTATTTGATTAGAGTGACGGCCGACTGAAAAATAAAATATTTTAGAAGCAATTTCTAGGACATGTGCTACATCATTGTGTGCAGGAACATATAGTCTTTCATTATTTCATTTTAAAAAATTGGTAATTTTAAGCTCTTTGTTCTTATTGAAGCTCTTTTAAGCAGCCATGAACAAACGGGATTTTCGACTTCTGGCACTCTGGCAAACTTGACCATAGAGCAAGTGAGGCAACTGAAAATCTTCAAAAAAAACGTTCGAGAACAATGCACCTAAAGAAAAAACTGTGCGAGAAAGATTTGCAAAATTCAGGTTCGGAGATCTGAGCCTCGAAGATGCAGCAGGTAGTGGACGCCCCTCAAGCCATCAAGATGCTCAGCTGAAGGTGGAGACTAATCCCAAACGAACGTATGCTGATTTAGCGGAAGAGCTTGGAGTTTCATCTCGTACCGTTTAGAGTCATCTGGTTGCCTTGGGAAAAAGAAAAAGCTTGACCAATGGTACCTCACGAATTTCAGAGGGACACACGCATATAGGCGTGTTAGTCGCTGCTGCTACGGAACCAGAATCGAATCGGATTTTCACGTGTGATGAAAAGTGGATACTGTATGACAGCAGAGAAAAGTCTGGGCAGTGGTTTGGCAAGGGTGAACCTTCCAGATCGATGTCAAAATCAAACCTCTTCCCCAAGAAGACTATGGTTACTGTTTGGTGGTCTAATCCACTACAGCTTCCTCAGACCTGGTGCAACGATAAATGTCGAGTCATACTGTAGGAAATTGGATGTCGTTCACCAGAAACGGCAACGTCCCGATATCGTACAGGTACGGGTCATGATTTTACTTCTATTTCGAAAGAAGGCGTGTGATATAATTTCTCTCGCCTGAAAAATTTAGAAGTATCCGGCCGGAATTCAAACCGCGATCACGGGCCGCGAGGAAAACACGCTATCCTCTAGACACCTTAAATATACGACTGAAACTGCATGCAATACTCCTGCGATGCCTCCCTCCACTGTGAGTCCATTTGTGACGCGATGAACAAATTGAGAATTTAAAAAATATTTGTTCTAGATTTTGATTTGATTTATCGCCGCGCCGTAGCATTATGGCGATTTCCGTATGTGGGGTGAAATGCTAATGTGACTTTGGGCAGGCTGGCCACTCGCGAGCAGCCCGTTGTCGTGATTTAAAACTAGAGAGGGAGGGGGCCTGAACTAAGTCTTGGGGAAGGCTGTTCCACTCAGTAACACTTCTGGGAAAGAAAGAGAATTTGGTGTAGTTGCTCTTGGCAACTTTGGTTATTAGTGTTATTTTTCGATCCTCTCTGGTTTTTAAGGCAAATACCCTGGATTACTTTGGTTGTAATCACTGTTGTCACTCATTGTTAGGCGAACACGTGCATTTCGTGTAATGCATTTTAGGTTTTTCTTGCAATATTTAGCGTAAGCATAGGTTAGGCCTACATTATGTGAATGGGGAACCCGGCTGGTTCGGGCTCAGCGCCACATTTCCTAATCATTACCTCTTGTTTTCCTCTTTCCATATCCTTCCCGACTTCGGTCTGCCTCTTGGAATTTCCAACTTCTTCACGTCGCTTAAATTTCCCTTAGTTTTCATTGTATTTGGTGTCTTAGAGCGTGTAAATTTCTGTGAAATGCTTACCACGCGTAAACTATGGGCGCGACCATGTTGTTGTTGTTCACAGTCGCGAAACGTAAAACAGTTATTTAAAACATGTTTGTAAATCATACTCATCATGTATACCAAGGCGTGTTTTGACACCTATTCTTTCGCGTTTCGAATCAAGTTATCTGCACAGTAATAAGTTTTAAAATTACTGTTCGCCAATTAACTCACATATAAAACGTTTAAAAATAAATTATGTATACTTTAATTGAAAAATTACACAGGTTTACAAATCTATTTCTAAAAACACGCCCAACGAAACTCCCGGAGTACTATACATGATATTGCTATAGATTTGTGTATATAACGTGGCTCCACCTGTTGACAGATAAACGAAATATTCGGCTCGACATTTGCCGACAACCTCAACATTGAATATCAGCTGACAAAAGTTCGCTTGGTAAGTTCACTTTATTTGGTAACATTTTGAGATTGTTGTTCTTGAATAATGAAAATCCAAGGTATTGACAGTTACTTGCACAAGTTTTCAATGAAAAATATTCTAATTGATGTAGCATAATCAATGCAAAGAGTTGTCCGTCAAGCCTAGACAAAATTAGTTTGTGGTGGCGAAAGTGGCGTTTTTTGTAGTGCATTCAGTGTATGGGGTTTATTAATGTTTTCATCATGTTCTGTACACGTACTTTGACCATGGGGTTCGTCAAGTATTTCTTTTTGACCAAATATAAGGTCAACCCCAAAATTAAGGAATCTCCTTTGGCCATAGGCATACAACATGTATTCACATCTGGGCAATAAGGCACATTTGTTTCAGAGTTTGGGACAGTATTGGAACTATCTGTGCATGAGATAAATCTTGTACGTTTTTGCTTGCAGAACTCTAAAAGAAAAAGCGAACCATAACTTTGCTCATCAGCAATGACCACTTGTCATCTGAGATTGTTCAGTAGAAGAACTTTCGGTTCTTTAAAACAATTTGGTAAGCTTTTGTTCTACTTCCTCATACGTAATTACAATTACAATATGTACCCACAAGCAGCCCCATGGGTCGAACGACCATTTAAGGACAAAGTTATGGTTGCCCTATCCTAACAGACTTTTAATTTGACTCGTTGAGGCTGTCTACACACTCTGGGGAAATAGTTATAGTGCCTAAGCACCGAGAGGGGTACAGAAACTCCTGTTGTGATATACACTTCAGTGAATTAAAAAATAAATAAACAGTGTTACGTTGTCAGTTGGGAGAGGGTTATAGACTTCACTTCTGGAAGCCTTTTTGTGCGTCAGTGATTCCTCTACCATTTAAAAATAATATTTTGTGTATCACTGGACGTATATTGGTCAGCCGACACTCGAGCAAGATGCATGTCAACGCTGTGGTCTCTGCCCGACACCCACGCCATGCTGCAGAAGACGTGCCGAGATTTTGCAGACACGGAGGTGCAACCGTTTGCTGCGCAACACGACAAGGAACATCGCTACCCAGAAGATTTGGTAAGAATCAAATCGAAATCGATTTATTTTTATGGACGCGATATTAAGAGTATAATTATGCCATTATATTTCTGTTTGTTAATTACAAAATCACTCGACGACGGCCCGGTTCTGGTTGATTATTAATTTTAAATTCACCTTATAAATAACACGTTTTGTAGTATATTTTCTATCACGTGCTTTCAGATTCGTAAGATGGGCACGATGGGTCTAATGGGCATCGCTGTTCCCGAAGTGGAAGGTGGATCTGGTCTAGACAACCTTGCCTACGCCATTGCCATGGAGGAAATCAGTCGAGGCTGCGCTTCCTGCGGAGTTATCATGTCTGCACACAATGTGAGCTGGGTGCATGAAGAAGTGAAGTTAAGGGGAGCATTTGCCAAATATGGATTTTCCGACACTATTTTTTGCTTGGAATAAAATTGAAATTACTTAAAACTGAAAAATTGAGTTGACAATCAAAAAAACTATTAACGAGTGGGTTTTACTGTCGAAATTTTGAAATTATTAGAGGAAACTTAAGTTGCACATTTGGTGAGTATAACAAAAATCCCTATGGCCAATTTGTGGTAACATGTAAGCTATGTCATTTCTCAGTATCAGTTCTGATATATCATTTCTGGATTGTCCACATCTGATCTTTGACGTAGCATCTCGTATCCACTTAATTATTTAAATTATGTATTTACGCTCCAAATAATTATACCAAGAAACTTTTTATAAGTTAATTTAAACATAGTACTTACGGAGTTCATTCTCCTCTTTCATAACTTCTCATTTTTTAAGCATGGTTTTTTTCAGTGTGACAAACATTATTAAAATTTATTTCAAACATTCAGGATTTTTTGTCGATTGTTGCAGTCTCTCTATTTGTGGCCGCTGCTCAAGTACGGCACTGCCGACCTAAAGAAGAAATACCTGCGTCCGTTCATGGACGGTGTCAAGATAGGTGCTTTTTGCCTGAGCGAACCGGGCAACGGCAGTGACGCGGGTGCAGCATCCACCGTGGCCAAGGCAGAGGGCCAGCACTGGATCCTCAATGGCACCAAATCGTGGATAACCAACGCACACGAGGCCTCCGCCTTTGTGGTGAGCAAACCGCTACAACGGCAAATTGGAATAACATTGAAATTATTCTTTATTATTATTCTTTAGATTTCTTGAGATATTTGTTAAGGAGGTTCACCAGCGTGTTCTCCCTAAACCCCCAGGAGGTGACCTAGTAATTTTGCCTAGCCCAGGCTTAGTAAAAGTTACCTAGGTAGGGATCTTTAACGTGTACCTGAAATCGTACAGGCACGGGTCCCACGCTTTACTTTCATTACGAAGGAAAGGATGTGTAGGAATTTCTCTCGCCCAAAAAAAAGCCAAGGGTCTATTGCCGGGAATCGAACCCGCGATCACGGGAATAACAGTACGACACGCTAACCATTACGCCACACGCGACCCCCTCCACGTAATGTTACATGGTATAATGTCTTTTCAGGTTTTTGCCACCACAGACAAAAGTAAAAAACATAAGGTATGATTTGAATTTTCAGTGATTTTCCCTTCGAAAATAGGAGTTGATCCGTTATTTTTATATTAAATGTTTGTTGAATAGACATAATATATAGTAAATATTTTCAAAAATAAGAACTACCATGGAGTGATTTGTTTTGAAATGTAAAGAATATATTATTTTTTTATTTCGGCATTTAAGTTTAGCTAATAACCACTTGGTCTCTTTTACCACTGTGTGTTTAAAACTGAGTGTAACTGGTTTCAGGGAATTAGTGCCTTCATCGTGCCGAGGGATGCCAGCGGTCTCTCGCTGGGCAAGAAAGAAGACAAACTTGGAATCCGCGGCTCATCCACGTCCAATGTAATCATGGACGACTGCAGAATACCCCAAGGGAACTTGCTCGGCGAACCCGGCATGGGATTCAAGATTGCGATGGTGCTTTATTCAGTTCAATTTAGAGAATTTAGCTACTTATTTCTGTTCCCTCCCTCCCTCAACATATACAAAATAAACGAGTATATGGCATCTTCAAAAATAGCTTAATAATATTTTTTGCTTAAAAAAATAATTTGAGAGGTCTTTGAAAACAGAAAAAATATTTGATTATTTTGACAGCGTACACGAATGTATTTCACTCCTTGGGTATTTTAGTTGAATTGGCAAATTTCTAAAGTTATATATTGCTTGGTTTCTTTTCAACAGTCAACTCTAGATGGTGGCAGGATTGGAATTGCCAGCCAAGCTTTGGGCATTGCACAAGTTAGCATAACTGTTTCGTTGCCTTTTTTTATTTGAACGCCCACGCTCAAATCAATTGAATGGATCAATTCTGTTTTTGTAGGCCTCGCTGGATTGTGCAATTAACTACTCGGCCAAGAGGACAGCTTTCCAACAACCAATCATGAAACTGCAATCAATCCAGGTAGTAATTTTTTTTTTTTTTTTTTTTTTTAATCAACTGTAGCCAACCGCACTACAGGCCTTACGTCCCCCTCATGGTGCTTAAGCATTATGCATTATCCGATTAAACAAGAATAACACGTTTTTTGGTTCAAATGGAAAGGTTACATGGTTCACTATGGTTAAATTTTTTCCCTTTTCCCAAATTGCGTTCCAGAATAAATTGTCTAAAATTGCCACCAGACTGGAAGCAGCAAGGCTTCTTACATGGCGTGCAGCCAACCTAAAGGACTCTGGCACGCCTTACACCAAAGTAGGTTTTTCTACCACTTACCGATTGTGAAACACCCTATCTATTGGCTGACAAAGTGAAGTGTTCAAGTGATGTGGAAAAAAATTATATGTATAAATTTATGTTCTCAGGAAGCTGCGATGGCCAAACTGTTTGCTTCTGAACTTGCCACATTTGCCTCTCATCAGGTATACAAATTGTTTTCGTAATTCTGTCGAAAAATAAAGCGTAAATGGCGGAATGCGTTCGAAGATCACTTTTCGAATGCATTTGACTGCTTTCTCATGCTATTTCGTCTCATCCTATCACGATTTAATCATTGTGCTTCCAGGCTATTCAAGTGCTTGGCGGAATGGGATACGTGACAGATATGCCGGCGGAAAGGTAAGTTAACTGATTAATGTATGGTGTATGATTGAGAATCCTAATTTCATTATGTATTTCAACTTTAATAAACATTTTGTATAAACTCATAATTTTAAATTGATAAGACAAGTGGCAATATCCTGAAATGTGAAATAGCATTATATATTTCAATGAAACACCACAATCTTTGTCTTGATGTGGGTATTTGTTAGTGAACAAAGATAAATGGGCCATGGATGAGTTAACTTTTTTTGGTGTGGAACGTAGGCATTATCGCGACGCCAGGATCACTGAGATCTATGAGGGAACCAGCGAGATTCAGCATCTGGTCATCGCCAACAATCTCATCAAAGAGTATGGTCTGGCTTAAGGTGACGCCCAACTTGGCAGCGGTACAATCGACAAATGAATGTGCAGCTTGGTTCAACTGTTCAAACGTGATGTGGTTACTGAACGGATTTAGGGTAGTCACATGATTGGAAGTTATTGACGGGAATTCATCAACAAATTTTAAACTGACTTGTTTTTTTACTGTTATAAACCTATCAATGTATTTTAAAACATATTAGCAAAATTGCATTTGTGTGGCTGCACTGTATTAAAATAAATGATATTTCAGTTCTGTATATCCACGAAAACATTGCTAATTGGCATCGTTAGTTACATTTATTTTTATGAAGATCTTTGTGTCTGGCACATTGGGGGCTTCTGTGTGGCGCCCAGATTTGACGAAGATTTCAGTTGAATATTAACCAAATGTTTTGATATTGCGTGGCATCCACAACAGAATAGTTATTTTTGAGTATGTAATTCCATTTTTTTAGGATCGTGTAATATGTACTGGTCACAAATAAAAGACATTAACATTTCGACAAACTGTGGAACTTATTTTTGTGAAAGTCTTTTTACAATATATATTTTCTAAGCTCTACTTCTGGAGCTATTCCGTACGGCAATTTGTGATAGTTTTAAATGTTTGAGAGTTCAATCAAACTACTAAAATTTGTTGTAAGCTTTCGTAATTCCCTAATCTTTCGTAGTACACTATTCGAATATTAGGAACGCACAGCTGAAACATAAAAACGCTTGTCTCAGCGTCCCATTTGCAGGCTCACAAAAGTGGCTAAATATATGCAGAAGTATCAGATATACCACTATACATGCAGGTGATGCACCGTAACATGATCAAGAACTAACGAAAAGCAATTTAATTAACTTGAGCAAGTAAATTTAATTTGAACACCGAATAATGATAAGCGGGTTTCATTCACTGTTGCACGATTTTTGTACTTTCTTTTGCGTAGTTTATAGATCCTCAAACATAATGTTCACTGTATTCACATCAAACAGTTGACCTTCTTCTAGCCGTTGGCACTTGGGGGAAAAGGAGAAAGAAAAATACATGAATGTCAAAAAAAAACACATAAATGTTCCAGTTGAATATCATCAACCACAAAACCAATTCTAGTTTGAAAAAATACCTTATGCTATTTATATTACGAAACCAATCACTTTTGTGACAGAATTTGTAAATCGATAAGTGTATATAAGAACTCAGTATTAAATACAAGATTAAATTATTCGGAGTTTCCTTTTTCTAGCTGACTATTGCGTTAAATAAAACATATACGATTGGTGGACTTACGGAACCGATCTTGATAAGGGTTGGAATGCTTTTAATTGAAAGGTCCTTGTCGACACGGTATGCATTTGACTTGTCTTTCCAACTGGAAATTAAGAGGGCACAAGAAAATTAATCTATTGCCAAGTGCTTAGTTCAAGATAACCAATGCTCGAAAATAATAAAACTTGAAACAAGTAAAACAACCATCGAGTCTGGCCCTACCAAATGCATGTATGATTACTTGGGCACCGGGAAACCTTGTGTTGCCAATATTTGTTGATGAATAGAAATAGGACAGAAATAAGCATGTGTATTCAATGACTTACAATTCCTTGGTTCCGACGTCCACTACGATGATCGTGAGATCTTTTTTGACCTCTGATAAGGCGCATTCGATTACAGGGTCGGCTAGGACATGGAAAGAAATATGGCAAACATATTCCTGTTTATGTAAGCCAAATAATGAAATTGTCCAAATACAACTCTGGTTGACCTTTAGCCCTAGCAAGATCGATATATATGATTAATTTTAGGTTGACCGTTCCTTGTTTGGTGTCCAAGGCGACATGCTATTGCTTTTTCAGATATTGAAGAAACACTGTTTTATCATATAAAAAGCTGAATTTAGATTTGATGATTGCCGCGGCGTGGCATTATGGCGATTTCCGTAGGTGTGGGATTCGCGCGGGCAGCCTGCTGGCGGGATTTGAAACTGGAGCGGGAGGGAGCCTGAACTAGAGAATAAACAAATGAGCGTTTCGTAGAAACCTGGCCTTTGTTAAATTTTCTATTCATAGGCAGACTTTGGTCTTCTCGAGCCATTCAGCTGATGGATTCTGTGAGAAGCTCTTTGAAACTAGTGCAGATCTATCTCGCATTGACTATTGAATTGATTATTTTAAGGTGTAAACTGATTTTGCTAAAGCAAACGGAACTGAAGCATGGAATAAGACATTATTATTTTATATTAGCAATCGGGGTGTCATTTTTTAAATAAGAATACCTTGATTGCAATCCGGGCACCAACTTTTCCCTTGCTGGTCTTTTCCACCAGTGAACAGTACAAAAAGGGGCGTTCCAGATTTCGACTCATGTTCTGCGATCGTATTCTTCAAAGTGTTGTAGTCCTTGCAATATATCTTACTTATCATTTTGGCGAAATGGAGTGCTCACACACACATTACCTGAATTCATCAAAATCACCTGTTAAAATATTGTAAGATTTTGCCGGGATTTTTTTTCATATTATTTTTAACGGGCTGAAAAACACTCAACAGTGGACGCTCAGCTAAGCGCGCGCGCTGTACACGTGACTGTGACGACACGATCGTTGTTGGCACACGCCACCTTAAATAAGGGTCCGACAAATTGTTGAAATTGAATTTAATGTTTTTAAACATTCATTGAAATGTTTGAAAATGTGTTAAAAACAAAAATAATGCACTATTTAACAAATTGTCTAACATATCATTTAGTGAATTTAATTTAAAATTTGTCTACATTGGCCAAATCTTGCAAATTGGAAATCGAAAAACAGCATAATGTCGGACCCTATTCACACATCCACCAATCATCTTCCGCGTAACAGATTAGATCCTAGTTAATTTCGACCAATCGGAGAGAAGTTTACAAATAATTTCTTGAAAAGTTGAAATGAGGTTTTTGGCGGTCGTGTGTGATTTGTTTGTAAGTTGATCTTTGTATTTTCAGACTTTGTACGCGCAAATAGGTTCAGATCAATTAAATTTTACATGGATGCCATAAATCAAATCCCTATCTAAGGACCAAGGTAATGAGTTTGTTGTATCAGCGAGAAAAAATAACACAATTTCACTGATCTGCTTGTAACGACAAAGTGTTAATGACAGTTGCCGTGCGGCCGTTTGTGCGATTGTTCCAAAATGGTCTCATTTTACTAGTGTGAAATGTTCGTAACGAAAATCAATTACCTTTTTAGGTTTGGGGTCCAAACGAGTAACTTTAATGCCTAGATGTTCTCACAGAGCGTGAACATCAAGTGTAGTTTTTTGGCTAACATTCGGTCAATAACTAAACAATTTAGTGTGCCTTGCGGGTCTTCGACGGGTGCCAACATTTAGGAGATCCCCTAGAAGTCTCAACCTAGGCCTCTGACCAGCTAAATAAATTTCTCACTGTTGAAATTTCAGATCTCTCTGAAATGGCGTTCTATATAGTTGCTAGATTAGACGCTGGAAGAATCTTTGAAAAACATTTGTCGTACTTATTTAGAGTTTCTAATCTGTGAGAAGCAAACTTTGTTTAATCCTGAATTCCTCCTCCCCCTACAAAAACAAAACTGTGCCGTCTAGTTTAAGTTTGCTTTTAGCGTGCAATCACTCCTGTTAATGACCATCAAGGGGAAATTGTTCAAGTTTCATGAAACAACGACTTTTTAGCAAGTCTGTTGAAAAGCATGTTTGAAGCTATTTTTTATACATTATTTCAAATTATACATTATTTCAAATACATTATACGTTCTTGTATTTTGGGGTAATGACATGTACATGGCTCGAAAAATGTCCATGTGACTATTTTTATGAGATATTCGCAATTTAATCCAGCACTGGTCTTATTCCTTTACAACATGACAAAATTCTCACTTGTAACCAAACCAGTGAATTTATGTCAAAAACAAGAATTTCTTATTTGTCAGTAGCGTTTTTGAAAATAGGAATAATTATTTCACTCCACATAAAATTACATAATTATATTTGATTCTTGTGTCCTCGAGGCTAATTCGTTTGTTCATACTCACTATTTTTTATCTGGTGACGACAACAAGCAGGTAATTTGGACAAAATGACAGAATCGTCACTGCCGTCCCTCTCGGCGGATCCTATCTCGTCCCGTGCCCTGCGTCTCAATCAGCTGTTCAGCGGCCGAGCCAAGCCGGCGTTGTGTGGCCAACACCTGCTTTCCTCCGAGACGCTGTTGGACGCACTGGTCGCCCTGTATGAGGGCTGCTGCAACCCCACTCTTAAGGCTGACAAGAATGTCGCCATCTTTCTCGACAACTGTAAGTTTTTATAATCGTTGCATAGTACTTGTTGTCATCGTCCAACTCCTAAATTGAGAAAATTGTGCGTGGCGGTTTATTCCAACTTGGTAACATCAAATTTAATGTCCATCGTGACATGAGTGAATAATAATTGCGTTTCTTAACATTTTAAGATTTTCGAGTGATTTTCAACAATATACCACTAGTATTGTAAAAGCATAAACAAGACAAGAACTTATCTTAAGCGAATTAGTTGCTGCTATAGAGCATATATGAAATAATATTATTAATCCCTTTTTTTTTTGGAGGGGGGAGAGAAAATGTGCCCCTCCAGTGGTGGTATGATACCGAGTAGGTTTAGAGAATCTCGTATGTAAAATCCTGTGGTACATTTCCCTGGCATTTCCGAAAATTTCATTCTGTATGTTTCACATCGGGCAAGACAGAAACATAGACCTGAAGTAAATGAAAAATATTATCTATTTTCCTCACTTCCAGTCAAGAACATAATCATCGAGATAAAGAGATTGCGGGTTACCATTTGCGATTTCGACGTGAAGAAAGTGATTGGGCATGGCCACTTTGGCGACGTACGTGTCGTGCGTGAGAAGCATACAGACGACGTATACGCCATGAAAGTGCTGCGGAAGAGTGAGATGATGGCGCAGCAGAACGTGAGTTTTCTACTGCTTCAGCTTACTTTTTACGATTGGTATATGTATGTATGTTTGGCCGTTGCCATGTAATCCAAAATGAAATAAGTGCACAACTTCACCAAATTGCAAATTCATTATTTCTATTTGGTAGGTGGCATTCTATGAAGAAGAACGCGACATCATGGCTCAGGCGGCAAGCCCCTGGATCACACGGTTGCACTACGCGTTCCAAGATCCACTCAACCTGTACTTAGTCATGGAGTTTCACCCTGGGGGAGATTTGCTCGGAATGCTCGATCGCTATGACAGCCGTTTCTCTGAATCTGTGGCACGGTTCTATTTGGCCGAGTTGGTGATGGCCATTAACGCTCTGCACCAGATGGGCTACGTTCACCGAGACGTCAAGCCTGATAACATCCTCATCGACCGAACTGGCCACATCAAACTAGCAGACTTCGGTTCGGCCGCCCGCCTCACTGTCGCTGGCCTGGTCATCAGCCGCATGCCCGTTGGCACGCCCGACTATATTGCGCCGGAAGTGCTCGACTCCTTGGAGGGGCAGCAGCGGCATCGAGGTGGTGGTGGCTACGGGCGCTCGTGCGACTGGTGGTCGCTGGGTGTGGTCGCTTATGAGATGGTTTACGGCCAAACTCCATTCAGCGACAATGAGGTCATCAAGATCTACAGCCGCATCATGAACTTCGCGACAACCCTTGAGTTTCCCGACGCTGTGAATGACGATGGTGGTGGTGTGTCGGTTGTGATGGTGGATCTGATGCGCGGCCTTCTCACAGGGTCCGCCAATCGCCTTGATTTTGAACGGCTACGCCATCATGCATTTTTCTCGTCGATCGACTGGTGCGCACTTCGAGACACGCACCCGCCCTTTATTCCAGTCATCACCGCCAACGATGACACATCCAACTTTGAGGATGAATCTGGCTGCAGTTTGGGAGCGACCAGTAAGAGGTGCCAGCGATTGGAAACTGCCTGCCTCAGTTCCACCCGCACGGGATTCTCCAGTCAAAATTTGCCGTTTGTTGGCTTCACTTTCACGCAGATGCGCGAGGTGGATTCGGCGATGCTGCAGGGTACAACGTCGAGCGCCACCCGCAAGTCGTTGTCCAACCTGGAGGATCAATTTCGGGTAAAGAAGAAGGAGCTTCTCGACTCTCAGCGTGAGCGCAACGTGCTCGAGAAAACCGTACGGGAGAGCCGCTTTGAGGTGGATCGCCTGACGCGGCGTCTGCAGGATGCAGCTGAGGCCGGCTTGGCCAATGAGCACGACGTCGAGCGACTGACCCGTGAACTAGCCCAGAGTGCTGCTGATGCAGTCAGCCTAAAAAAATTGTTGGAGCTTGAGCAGGTGGAGCGCATTAACACTGAGAAGAATGCCCTGCAGCTGCTGGTCGACATCAAGGAGAAATGGAAGAAGGCGGAGGAGTCCAAAGTTGAAAAGTTGACTGCAGAGAACGGGCGCATGAAGGAATTCATTAACCACCAGGAGCAGCAGTACAAGAGCGCCCGGCTAGAGTCACTGGCCCTGCGCAAGGATCTGGCCGCCGCACACAAGAGCTGCGAGAACACCAAGACTAAGGTAGGATGCACGTAAAAACTAGCACAATTTCATTTTAAAATGATTCTGTTAATAGTTATACAAAAAATATTTTTTTGCTCTATTAATTGCAAAAAATTTGGCTTTTGTTGAAAGCGCAATCTTTTCAAATTCTAGTTGAATTACAATTTCAGGCATATGCTCGTTTGTATTTTGTTATAACCAGTGACTTCCGTTATATATATTTTTTTTTATTCCATTTGCACATTTACTATTCTTTCTTTTTTACTCACTCTCTTGACCTTCGTTTTTTACTTTTATGAAACCAGTTACGACAGCAGCAGGAGAAGGCCAAGGAGAGTCGTCGCGTCAGTCTGAACGAGATCATGCATTCGGACGTCCAACAACACCAGGTGTCCAACCTGAATGAGCAGCTGGAACGCGCCGAATCCACCATTGCCGAGTTGCGCGAGCGCCTGCAAACCACCGTGGAGCTTGAGATTAAGGTTCAGCAGCTGGAGAGCTCAGAGCGTCATGCGCGGGATGAGCGCGTCGAACAACTGAACCATGCCAACCTAGCTCTTCAGGAGCAAGTAAATCTTGCACGGAACGACCTGGCTGCCGTCCGTCAGGACTTGGAGTCGAAGCGGGCACTGCTGGATGAGAGTGAGCGGAATGGACGCGAGATGGCAGTGGAGCTGGAGGAGCAGCGCCGACAGATTTGGGACATGATGCAGCAGATCGGCGAAGCCAATTCGCCCAAGGTGACCAACTTGTCGTATCGGAAGAGTGCTCGTGAGGCCAAGATCAAGTCACGTGTGCAAATACTGGAGGGCGAGCTCAATGAGTACAAGGTATATATTTTTAAGATGTGTTATCACGCTGCTTTGTTTGCTTCTTTGTTTATTCCACTTTAAATTTATTAACAAATTGAAATAAACACGAATCGCGTTCATCTTAAGTTATTTGCATTTAATTTCATTACATATTTGCTTGACATCACAATACCATTTTTTTTTTTTTTTTTTTTTACAACACAACAATTTTTGGCATTCATGAACACCGCGCAGCTCTACGAGGAGGATATTGTCAATAATAATTATCTTTTGCACCATGTTTAGGATGAATGCGACAGGCTGCGGGAACAACTGATGCAGTATCAGGAAAGTGACCACGAGAAGACACAGACGGTGGACGAGCTGCGCACGACAGTGGAACGTCTGGAGACAGGAATGCGGCGCTTAGAGACGTCGCGTCCGACCACCACCAATGGTACTCCCAGCCCCGCGAAACGCATGTCGCCATCCAGCCGAGTGGCTGCCCGCATCGTCTCTCCATGCGGTGGCAAGAATGAAAAGGTTATCAATGGCACCATGCAATCGGCTGAAAAGATCTACCTGGAGGCTAATATCTTCAAGCTGGAGGGTCAATTGGAGAGGGCCCGCGAGACTGCGCTCATCGACAAGCAGGCCCTACGCGAGGTGCGGGTAGAACTCTTCAAACGGGAACGTGAACTTAAGGACGCCAGGTCAGTTGTGTCACATTGTATGTACGGATACTAACCAATATCTGACAATCAGAATAAACTCATTTTCGCAATTCCAAAATCTGGTCAAATTAGTTCTTGAAAACATTTTGGAGTAATTTGATTTTAAGTTTATTGAATATGTTATTTATACAAAATTTATCATGAGAGTGGTTTCTGCTTTTGTGAAAGAAACCAGACCAATATTAACATATGTTGCTGACATTCCCTTACATTCACTTCTAGAATCGACCTCCGCATTGCCACTCGTGAGGCCAAAGAGTCAGCGGAGCAGCTGGCAGCCATGCACGAACGCAAGCTGACCCTAGCCAAGGGCAAAGAGGAGAGCGATATCAAGACCAGCGAAATGCAACGCTGCATGACCGAGTTGGAGACCAAGTTGGCAGAGGCCACGCAACTCCGTGACGCCGAGCGCAAGGACTTTGAACGACAAAAGTCGCGCCTAGACGATCGCGTGGCTGCCCTGCAGGCCAACGTGCAGGAGCTGAAGCTGGCCGAGGCCGGCCTGCGTGAGAGTCAGGCGAGGGCCGGCAGCGCCCATCGCGAAATAGAATCCCTGGCCGCCCAGCTGAAGTCGGTTGAGGCTGACAAGCGGCGACTACTGCAACAGGAGGACAAATTGCAACGTGAGATAATGGAAGAGAAGCGCAGCTGCACCAACATTCAGCTTAATTTCGACCTTCTCAAGGAGACCATTGAGGAGATGGACGAACAATTGAAAGCCTTTGAGGGGCTTCAGGCGGACCACGACGAGGAGCTTGCAGAAGTCCAGTCACGAGTGGACACAGCCACCAGGAAGATTGACGCGCTGCTGGAAGAGCTGGAGGACGCGCGGCGCTGTGAAGAGCGCGAACGGTCGACTGCGCGCGCAACGGTGGCTCAGATGAACGAGTTGCAGCAGCAGCTGGACATGCGCGAACTGATTGGCGAAACGGAGCTACACTCTGCGCAAGCACATGCGCAGGACTACCGAGCTGCCGTCTCCAGCCTGACACAAGAGATTGTTCAGTGGGAGAACCGAGTGCGCGCAATGGAGGGCGAGGAGGCTGTTCTGCGGTCGCGAGATGAGGCGTTGACACGTGAGAATGCCTCTCTCAAAAACGAGGCGGCTGAACTGCTCGATCACATCCAGGCTTTGCGCAACACAAACTTTAAGGTAGGGAGATTTCTGGTGGTGGCGGTAATGAAATTAAATTTAGTCATTTGTGTAGTAATGCCTTGGTAGCTTCGTTCTACGTTAAACCTGATGACATTTCCCTAATTGTATTTCAGAGTAGATCGCAACCATTGAGCGAAAATTTGTTAGCATTGATCACATCTATTCGAATGTTCTAACAGTCTCGTTTTCCCGATTTGAAAGGTGTCTCATCAGTTGGAGGAGGCGCTGGCGAGTGTGCAGCGCGCCAAAGAGGAGACGGCCGAGGTGGAGGGCAACATGCAGGATGCCGTTTACTTGCATGGTATAGAACGCATCAAGCTGCAGGAGACGGTGGCCCAGCAGGTTAAGTTGATAGACTTCTTGCAGAAGAGCGCCGAGGCCGCCAAGAAAAAGAAGGTGAAAATGTCTGGACCAATGTCCGCTTTATTTGCCAGCTCATCTACCGGCATTCGTAGAAATTTAGAGTGTATGAATTGAATTTGCCGGACTGGCTTTTCTTGTCGGTCATTTTACATAGTCGCCGACATATTTTAGTTAATATTTGATTCTGTAAGCCAACGCATAATCGTAAAATGGTGGTGTTATATGATCAGCCCAGCTCTTAGTATGTTTTTGTTGTTTTCTCAAGATTTTATTTCAAAATTATTGTTTGTTTTAAAATTGTTTAATACACTAAAAAAAAATTTTTTACCGGCTGTCTTGTTCAAATCAAGAAAGGTGACAGCAGCAATACAATTTTTCTTAACAGAAAACTGCTTATTAAGCTGCAATTAAATTTCTTCTACAAGGAACGTTCGTTTATAATGTTGTTTCAGTGACCATTTACTGATAGTTGTGTGCTTGTTCAATTTGGAAAATTAGAAAACTTATTGAAATTTTGACATAAAATCCTTGGTAATATACCACATATTGCTAATGTTTAGCTTTGGTAAAAAAACATAAATTGCTATTAAAGTTACTAGCGTTTCTTGCCTGTAAATTGAAAGCACAAATTTGTTGAATATTAAATGGAAATTAAAAGGATAAGAATGGTGAAACTGAAGATAATAAGATTTCGTTTTCGAGATGACTCGTGAATTTGTACTTGTCTAATGTTTTCTGTGCTAAATAAATTATATCGCATTTGCAACGTATTTCATTATGTAAAACTTGAAACATTTTAGAAGAAAGATCAATTGCTATCGTGTAACCAGACAATTTATTTAAAAACATCAGTTTTGTTTGGTAATTTCATTTTGAAAAGAAATTAGTGTAAGGTTTAGAGATGCTTCCATTTAAAAATTAAGAAAATGTTCAAACAAAAAATTAATGTTCTTCAGTAGTTATGACAAGCCTCCGCAGTAATTTGTCGAGCTTGTGAACAAGTCAAACTTAAACTATCATCATTTTGTTCACATAAATTTCAGCGTATATCTTACAGTATTCATATTTTACGTTTATCCTTGAGTGGGGTCTTTCGCCGGTTGTTTCCATTTCTTTTGACTGATTCGTTTCGTTTATCGCCCAGACGTTGCCCGAAAAACTGTTTGGACGCAAAGACAGTCGTGCCAAGGTGCCGCCGATCATCATCGAGCATCACCACTACAGTCCACCTACCACCCCCCTTAAGAAATTGAAACCACTCGTTGCTTCCGGAAAGGACGTGGCTGGTAG
The DNA here is from genome assembly GCA_034698785.1 of Mycogona germanica. Taxonomy (NCBI): domain Eukaryota; kingdom Metazoa; phylum Arthropoda; class Diplopoda; order Chordeumatida; family Chordeumatidae; genus Mycogona; species Mycogona germanica. Next base: position 21,782 of record JAQGBY010000505.1, on the reverse strand, counting down.
GAGGCATTTCGTTTTGATATATTCATTTCAATTGCACGTATAATAAAATATTTCGATACTTTCAGAAATTTTACTTTTTTTATTATGCAGTTTGGTCATATTTATTTAATTTCATTGTGATCACTACTAATATTTGTGGCTCGGTGCACAGTTATTATAATGTTAAGCTAATATTGTAGCTGTTGTCAACGTATTTGGAGAGGGTTTTCTTTATCACCAAATGTTAACACATCCGTTCCTTTTCAGACGGAGTTCGCCGCGACAATTGCATCAACGCCGCCCAAACGCAGGAGATGCTCGCTTCTCTTGCTCTGTCTCCCGGATGCCAGCAAGATGTCCAACGTTCTAGGTAGCGCTCAATAATTTTTATTTTGTTAAAATTGAAGGATCATGTTTGATTCTTCGATATCGCAACTATACGTACAGAATGTCTTTTTGGGAATTTAGGAAAAATAGTTTATATTAAATTTAGATTGCGGTTTTCTTTAAAATGATTTTTCGTTGATTGCCTCTTACGTTTGCATTATTAATATTATACATTATATGCCCTTCATCTGAAACAGCTCCATGGTGGTCTCGCGGAAGCCGTCCAACGAACGGATGCAACACAACATTCCTCACCGTTTTCAGGTTGGCCTGAATCTCCATCCCACCAAGTGCGCCGCGTGCCTGGAGGGCATCCACTTTGGAAGATACTTCTCACGTTGTCTTGGTGAGCAATAAATTTATTTAGCTGTTTAGTTTTTTTTTTAAAGAATTTTCCCACGAATGTTTAATACTTCCGCCTTCTCTTTAGGATCTTGATTGTGTTTTTCTGTTCCAGAATGCCACATTGCTGTGCACGACAAGTGTGCGTCGACGGTGGCGCAGACGTGCAGTTTGCCGCTCGGTCTAATGCAGCACTATCGCCAGTCGATGCGCGCGAGCAAGAAGAAGGCAAACGGTATGACAGAGACAGTCACTTTGGATACGTGCAAGATGGAAGGATCGCTCAAGATTCCCAAGTGAGTTCACCGAACTGCGCAATTAAAAAACTTCTTTGAATAGTGTCTTAAATTTGGAGTATCGTGTATATATCATGAGTATTGTTAATTTTTCAACTTTGTTGTGCCCTTTCTAGTAATTTTTCATTAATTTTTTATTCCCTGTGTATCGGTTGCAATTTTATTGCTTTGTGTCTGCCTACCCTTTCTCAATGGCGCTCGCTATTTTCGTTTCTAATTTGAATTTGATTCCGTTACTAATTTTTCAGAAAAGGAAGTCAGGGCTGGGAGCTGCGCCATGCCAAAGTGGACGGCAGCACATTCTTACTGTTCAAGGAGGAGAGCGGTCGACGCGAGCGGGAGGCCGCCTGCTTTCAGCTAGAGTTGGTGTCTGACGAGGCGGCCGTCCGCGTGGCGGAAAATGTGCATCCCGGTGAGCTGAGCGGCACGGCCAAGTGCGACCTTGGTTTCATCTTTAAGCTGGAGCTGCAGCCGCTCACCACCTGCTGGCCCGGCAGGTCAGTCAATTGACACTCGGGTCTTATGAGTGAGATCACTTCGAATTTTTTTTTTTGAACTATTATATATTGTTTTATTATCCGATATGTTTATGTGTTGTTGGTTTCAGATCTCACTATTTCATGGTTAGTTCGGTGGCTGAGAAGCTAGCCTGGACCTGCGCGCTGGAGAAGATCATTAGAAAGAACCGACCCTGTCCCATTGACGTGCGTTGGTCTTTTGTTCAAACTTGTGTACATTAATTTTTAACGTGCTGGAATCGGATGCTTCAATCTTTGATTCTTTGTGATAACCTCTAGGACGAACTTCACAGTGTTATCCTGACATTCGAAAATTCGCCGACCGTTGATATTAACTGCGTGTGTTATCTGGACGAGGATGTAAGTCCATTTAAAAAATATATTTTTAGTTTTGATATCTAATGATCAGAAAAGTCGAACTGTTTGTTTATTGGCAAGTAATTTAAGAAGGTGTGACGAAAAATGTGTGCCGTTGTCGTAGTTTGGAAATACAAAATATTTGACGTAACATGCAAACATTTAATGAGAGGGCCTGCAGCTTTCGCGTCTTCAGATGTTTATTACATTTTCATTGTACAGTCAAACTGGAGTACATATAAAGACGTTGAATATTATTAAATAAATAATAAACTATTCTATTTTAGCACGTGCTTCTGGGAGCAGAAGAGGGTCTCTACTACGTGAACCAACTCGATGAAAATGGAATTCACCAGCAGCCAACCAAGCTCGTCAAAGACTTTGGACCGGTTGGGCACATGCTCTACTGCAAGGCCCTCAAAATGGTTATCCTGACTGCAGGTACAAAATGTTCTCCTTTTTCTATCGGCTAATAAGCCAATTAGTGAATTGGTATATGTTCGTATCTATATATCTATAATCTTCTCTCAATCGTTTGTGCTTTCGTGAAAGTTCTTCGGATTATGGTAACCATCATTAATTTCTTGAAATTCATTATACTGAGCCATTCATATTGTAACGGACATTCTTCAAAAAGGTTTTAATATGGTGTCATATTGCTTATTCAAAAACCACACTGTTGCGTTGTTTTTTGGAAGATAACTTCTCATCTATTATCAGTCATTGAAATTACTGATCATATAACATCTATTTCTTGCAACGTATTTTCAATAGCATTAAAATTAGCTTTAGCCAAAATATTTTTACGTGCTCAAATAATTATGATAAAAGTCGTTCTTCATTTTGAAAAAAGAAGTTAATTCAAATATAAAGTTAAATTTTGTATTTAAAGTTGTCTGAGGCAATATGAGGATTTCAAAGACAGATTAGGTTTGGTGTCTGAATGTCACATCGGATTGGCCTGAACTTTGTGCAAAAAAATAAACACTTTTTTTAGGTAACAAGCAAACTCTGTACTGGATCGCGCTGACGGACATCATGGCAGTGTGCCGTGGCGAGGTGGAATACGCAACCGACGTAGTTCACATGATGCATCCGATCGATGACATTAGCAGCTGTCATCTGTTCGTGCTGTCACCAAGTGAGGCCGCTGCGTCCAACCCGTTCCTGTGTGCCGCCACACCACAGAAGGTCGCCATTTTCAAGTGGAATCCGGGTCTGAAAGTCTTCAGTATGCGAAAGGTGAGGGTCGTGTTTAATTCGGAGATTCATTTATGGGCACTTCTTAATAGCACTGCATCGGACCTTTCACCACTCGCGTTCATTTACTTTTACTTTCGTCGTGCAGACCATTCCGGTAGACGAACCATGCAGCTGCGCGCTGTTCACTCCCAACTCTCTTCTGGTTGGAACCGACAAATTCTATGACATTGAGTTGGAAAATTTCTTCGTTGAAGGTACTCATTCGTTTATTTTAATTATTTAGCGTCGATAATCTATTGGTTGGTCTGGAGATCCAAAGTTCGTCGTCATTCGTCTGCGAGAAAATATGCTCATTTTTTCTGAAAAAAGTGCCCTCGTTGGTGATTGTTTTGCCGAACTAATAAATAAAATTGCTGATTTATATTTGTGCAGATTTCCTGGACGAATCAGATTCGTCACTGATGCATCACGTGCAGGCATTGCCCGGCATGAAGAGTTTCCCCATCAACATATTCCAGGTGTCGCCGAGTGGCGTCCAGGAGGAATATCTGCTCTGTTTTCATGGTGAGTTTCAACAGAAAGAAAAGTTAAAGGAAACGAAATTAGCCGACCTATTTTATCAGAAGATATTGAAAATTTGAAAGTAAAATATAAAAATGAAATTTCGGCCCACATTTTGATGTTTGATGATTGTTTTGATAACTTCAATGAAAGAAAATTATTTTTGATGGCTGAATGTAAGTAAAGTGATTAAGGCAATGGCTAGTTGATCCTCTGAAGTGTTTATATAATTTTCTGTTTCGCCGCGTACAGAGTTTGGCCTATTCATCGATAGCTTCGGACAACGAAGCCGTAAAGATGTCATGAGGTGGACCCGGCTTCCACTTAGTTTTGGTGAGTTTTCTTTTTGCGCTTTGGCCTAGAACTTTACAATTTCTCAATTTTTATTTTGTTAAATTTTACAATTTTTTATGCTGTAGCTTTTCAGTGGCCCTATCTGTACGTGATCCATTTTAGCAGTGTAGAAGTCTACGAGATTATTGTTCACAAGGAGAAATGGTGAGTAGATGAGAGCTGGCCGAGTGTTGATTTACGTGTTTTGACTCAATGTTTGTGTCATGCTTATTTAATCGACTACATTTATTATTTCCCTGCGTTTGATAAATATCCATATGTCTTTGTTACAGCTTTTCCGTGCAGACCTTCGTGGACATTCCGAGTCCTCGGTTGCTTGGTTTGGGTCTGGAGAGTGGGACGATCGTTTTGGCCACAGCCAAGGAGAACATGGCCAAAGTGTTGTTGCTGAACGGTGAGGCGGCAGTCAGGCGAAAGTCCGAGAAGACCAACGGGAATGAGTATGCATATTTTAATATTTCTACTTTGTAGTTCGGAAGCTGGTCGCTCTCGTTTAATCAGTTCAGGATGTACAGATAGATATCTGACTGTGCGCTTAGCCATCGTGAAGTATGATCAATCTCAATAAATATTGAATTACATTGAAATACATACGGAAGATGTGGATGTGGTAAATTTGTTACGATGTGAATCGTCATCGTCTTATCTGTAGTCAGTTCCCACGGTTTTCTAGTTTTAATTTTTTCATTAAACTTGATAACTTTTCAACTCTCGTTCGTCTTTTTTGTCCGGTCTGTCCCGGGCACAACATGACATATAAAAAAATACAGTATGTAAAATATTGAAGAGCCTGCAATATTGATCTTAACTCTCAGATGTAAAAATTAAATTTCCCTGTATTGTCTCATTCTCAATAAAGGTTGGCGACGGTCGCCGAAGAAGCAAGCAACGAAGATTCCGGCGATTCGTCCAACTTCTCATTCTCGTCGTCAGTGTTGCAAGCGCTCGAACAAACAGATCTACCAATTGATGCGCGTGAGACGGAACTTTGAGACTGGTACCAGTGTGCCCGGGATCCGCCGCGGGGGTAAGCGTCACCAACCATAAGCTTTCAATTCTTTCGTTTGTTGTATAATTGACATGATTTTGTAAGTAGCAGTTTATCTACCTTTCCAATTTTATAGCAAATTATTTTTATATACTATGTATTAGCGCGCGCCAACGTGTTTTGTGCATAATAAATTTTTAGAGATCAACATCTTATATTATGCTCATGGTGTCAACTTTTTTCTACAATCAAGTCACTTATCAGACATGAAATTATATTGAAAGGAATTGAAAAATAACAAAAGCTTGTGCGCATAAATTTATTAGTGCGGTACATTAAAGTAAAATAAACATGGTTCAGCAAATAATGGCTAAACAGTTGAAATAAAATTATAAAGTAACGAACCACAAGCAACACCGAATGTCACCAAAACAAAAATATATATATTTTCCATAGCTAACCATAAATATAATCTAAACATTTCAAATTTCAGAACTTTGAAATAGTTAACTTCCGTTTGGTCCCTAGGCTAAGGCAATATTTGAAGAATAATTTAAGTAGTGTGTCGTTCTATAAACAAAGGCGACTTATGCTAAACGGGACATAAAAATGAAATCGTAATGAAAAGATAGGCTCAAGAGCTGCAGTTTGTAACAGAAAATCAGTAATAGGAATGAAGAACACTTTACAAGTATACACTGTATGATAGTTTGAAGTTATCTTTTCAAAGCGGCAGGCAATAGCAGTTTACGTTTAGGAGGAACATCTAATACTGGGACTTCATCCATTGCGACAAAACGAGAATACATCAACCTTCTGATGGATGGCCAGGCTAAGGGGTAAGGGGTCGCCAGAGTCTCCTAGCCACATTAGGTGGATGGTGGTGACGCGGTAAAACCGCAATTAAACAAACACTCTAGATTCCTGCTGGTACATTAGTTATTTGAGCACTTCAAGGTACGTTAATTGAGGCAGTGCTCACATTCTCAGTAAAGTTTCATAATCGGAGTCTCCTTACTCCAAGGTTCCTTCGATTTCCTCGGTCTTCGGATGCTTGCTAGGGGTGGGACCGCCACCGAGACTGGAGGCGCCTAAGAAACCCAAGGCGGTGCTGAACAGGTTGATGGGAGTCTTACCATCCGTGATCAGTGTAGACTGCAAGCCCAGAGATTGCAGAAGTTTGACCTGTCGGCGAGAGACAATATATTTCAGAAACCAAAGGTCGCTTATGAGGCTTTAACTCAACCGATTGACATCTGCTCTCAAATTCACAAAAACATTTGTTTTCAGAAAATCCAGCAATATCTAATATATGGCCTCTGCATTGAAATTTCACCAACTGGAATGTCTTTTTATAAAGTTTAACGCAAAAATTTAAAAACTCGACTTCCTGGATAGCGTCTAATATCCTGTCGGATGTTCAACTGACAACGCACCTGCATGTCTGGACCAGCCGTAGCAATGGCTCGGATGGTGTCTGCTCCTAGCGCAGATACGGTTTCACGGAAGCGGTTGACCTCAATGATCGCCATCTGTTTGGCCTTGGAGATGTCCAGTTCGTTTTGTTTGGCCACATAGTTGAGCTCGGCGTCGCGGGCCTTGAGCAGGCGACTCAGCTCAGACTCCTGTAGTATGAGCGATTCATAAATTATTTCCTTTCTAGGCAATCTCACCCATTTCATGATTGAAAGTTCTCCGGGATAACACATATGACGCCACGGGTCATATGGATGCCGAGATAAAACGTACCGCGTCAATGTTAGTTGCTTCCGATTTGAGTCTGGCCTGTTGCACTGCCGCTTCTCCTTCGATGCGCAAGGCCTCTGCCCTGGATTTGGCTTCAGCTGTAGCCTGTAAACGAACAATTGTTTTTTCAGACAAGTTATTCGCGTTTCTAATGACTCATGAACAAGACTAGGTTCCCTTTTAATGCGGCCTGCCTAAATAGGACAAAATTAGTCTTGTGCATGTTGTCAAAAAGCAGCCTTTCACATTTCCACTTGAAATCTTATTCAGTTTCTGACTTAGGTTTTTTATCTAGTATTGTCACTGATTTGGTTTGAATGTCTCACAAAACTCCATACAGTGAAAATGTCAACACATTATTGTTGTCCACGCCGAGCTACTTGTTGCTCACCTGACCGCAGCTCTCGACGGCGGCGCTAGCAGCCTGCAGTTCCAAGAGGTCCTTGCGCGATTTTTCCGCCTCCGCCTCGTCCATGATTCGCTGTCTCTCCAATTTTCCCTTGGCCTGCTGCTCCAATCGTTGCGCTTCGTGTCTGAAATAGAGGAAACGTTATTTTGCTTTGTTTCTTGATATGTTTGTCTTGTTGGTGTCTGTCCCATTTCAATTAATCGCAAAGTCCTGTACATATCCTCCGAGGTACACGCATGGCTCTGAATTTTTACGACATTCCTACTTCTGCGATTGTAGATAGATTAAAGTTCTTGGAAATGTACTTGGGAATTTAGCACTTAAAATTGTACGTGTAAGTGGCTGGCGAATTAATTTCAAGAAAAGGCTACCGTCGCTCACCTAGCGGTCGCCTCCTGCGAATTTGTGGTTATCTCGATGGCCAGTTGCACAGACTTCTGCAGCGAGTCGCGGGTCCGCTGGTCGACGGGTTCCACGCCCTGGATGTCCACGCTGGTGATGGCCAGATTGTTCTGCAACAGTTTGAGGCTGTTGCGAACCTTGAGGTTATCGTCCACGCCGAACACAGATGTGCGAATTATGCGAGCAGAATTCTGTGGGAATGATGTTTGTTAAAGAGTTCAGGCAAGTTCCAAGTTCAGGCAAGAGCCCCTGAGAAAAATCATACAAATCTCAGTGTTTATGTCAATGGATCGAACCTTGTGGAAGTCGTCAAACTGCACGCTAGCCACCGCTCCACGGATCCGCGACGCGATAGCTTTGCACGCGTCGCCGATGAAGTCGGGAATGCTGAACAGCTTGGCCGCCTCCGCATCAGACTTATCCAGCATGTCGAAATGCCTGAGAACAATATACAATGGACACAATATTCAGTTTTCTGCACCAGGAATCGAACCCCTATATCTAAATAAATTAGGACAAACTGTGGCATCTTGCCAGCATCTGGATCCAATATGAAGAATTTAATTTTCCCCAAACCTCTTGATATTTTGTTAGGCCAAACATAAATTGTGGCTTACCAGTTGTACGCCAGCTGGAGCTGCAATCGCGCATGGTCGGCCGTTTCTACTGTAATCACGTCCGTACAGAAGTCGGGACCCATCAGCAAGCACAGCGCCTTTATGGCGTTCGGTCGTTTTGGTTTTCCTCCAGACAGCGACAGCTGCGTGAACTGCTCGTCTGGCGACAGCATCACCAAATCTGGTCCGAAAGCCACTCTGCCAAGGGAGAGGGGAAAAACATGAGGTTTCAATGTGTTCGCTACAATGAGAATAATTATCTTGTGTCATGTGTAAAGCGGCCCAAGTTTTACTTCTGTCCCGTTATTCCAAGAATTTCTTTTAAATTTAATTCTAACTAATTTAGAATTATTTTCCTCCCCTGTTCGGTCTCGCATTCAGAGATGTCTTGGATTCTGCATAGATCATTATAATTTCTAGGTGAACAATCATTTTTGTCTGAATGGGTTAATTTGCTCGGATATGGTAAAATAAAATTGTACGTCATAAATTCTAGACTCCGGTGGTGTTTTGCTCGGTTGATCAAGAATCAAAAAGTGATTTGGTTTCAACCACAAGTCCTCCATACCTGGCCTTCTTGTGCTTGTAGTCGTAGATCTGAACTGCCGCATTGTGCGGCACCCTATAAGTCACCACCCGTGTCTTGTCCCGGAGGGCGGCTGCTTCTGATGCAGCGCCACGCGTTCCGCGATCGGCTAGAGGATCACGCCCGCTGTTGATGAGGGTCTCCACCTGGTTACAAAATAGCATTGTTATAGGTGTACGTGACGACATTGTGAATTTTAAAAATAGATAATATTTAATACCGTCGGCGGCAGCTCTTTTTGCCACAGCTCCTCGTCCTGATCCAGCATGTATGTCTCTCCAACTACGGCGCGGACCTGTGAGGTACGAATTAGATGCGTGAAATAACCAATATATTGATACATTTTTTTTTAGTTCACTGTAGTGGATATCACAACAGTAGTTTCTGTACCCCTCTTGGTACTTAGGCACTATGTGATTGGTACATTCTCGTCAGTACCCCGGGATCGAATAATCGAGAGCCCGCGCCGGGAATCAAACCCGGGACCGCCGAGCCACAGTCAGTCGCTAAACCAACTGGACTAAAACGAGTCGATAGTTTTAAAACTGAAGAAACCTATATGAGCTAGCAGTTGCTCTTTACTTGCTCTACTCACTCTGCCGGTCTTGTTATCACGCACGTAAATGCCCTCGTTCTCATCCAAAGGAATGGAGACGCGTTTTGTGATCACCTCCACCTCTACTGGTGGAACGTATTCGGTCGGTCCTCTGATCATCCAGCGGTCACCTGGTTGCTTGATCTCCGGCTGACACACAGCGCGATTAGAACGAATTAATAGCACTTTCGAGACTTACTGAACAACACAACAACCACTTGGAAATACTTCCGCCACCATAATTACCGGCGTCACGCCGGTGTCTTCATAAGCCTCAAGCGAACGCAGGATCAGGCCCTCGCTTTCGCTCAAAATGTAGACATTCTGGATTCCTTGCTCGAGACGCTCGCCGGGTCGAAGGAAAAATGACTTCTCTCCCTGTAAAGTGGTGGCATAAACATTAATTTTTGTAATTGATGCTCTTTCATGCCGACACTTCCTTTTCCTTAAGCATGCGCTCATGCTGAGCTCGCTTTCCAAAAACAAGTTTAGATATCTTATTTCAAAATAAATACAGGTGTGTGTATGTGGTTGGAGATCTCAATAGGTCACATTACCTTGATCAGCTTTTTCTGTCCGAATTGTGGCTTGCCATCCTTGCCGATGGGATCGAGCACCACGCAGTATTGACGGTTGTTGAGGGTGGTGATATTGATCACCTCCACCAGTTCCTCGTACACGTTGGGAATATAGGTTTCGGTATCCTCGAAGGTGATTAACCATTCCTCTCCATTCTTGCGTTTTACACCCAAGTCGTCCTCAAACGTCTTGGTTGCCTTCACGTGAACAGCTTCCTATTATACAACAAATGTTTATTTTTTAGGAGAACGAGTTCTAAGGCGTTCAGAAGTCCAGTGTGCGAGCACGAATCTGGTTTCGAACATCAGACTCTGAATGTTAGCAGTTCATTTATTCTTTGGCGAGGCTAGTTATTATTTTTTTTATTTTTTTTTTAGGCTTAGGCTATATTATCAGGTGAACCTCCTTGACAAATACATCTAGTATGAAATATTATTTTCCATTGCTTCTCAGTTTTCATTACGTTTGTTAAGATAGTTCTCTACTTGGTCAAAAATAATTGGAATCCTTTTAAAGATTTTCTAAACTGACCGACCTTGTCAGTGAGCACGTAGGCGTTGACCACGTTGACCACCTCCTCGTAGGCACCCGGCAGGTAGGCCCCGATGCGCCGCACCAGCCACTCCTCTCCGGTCAGCCGGTCGTTTCCGTCCCGGTCTTTGGTGTTCATTCGGGCGCGCAGCTTGAGCGCCTGGTTGGCGTACAGGATGGTGGAGCGAATCATCTCCACCACATCCACCTCGATGCGTGGTTTGTACGTGCCTGACCCCAGAGTGGATGAACAAAAAAATGTTCTATCGAACGGGGTGTTCATGCCGCCAGGCAACCCTTTTGCAGCAAAAGTTATCCTATATATTATTTCAATGGAACCGGATTTCGATCTACCTTGACATCATGAAATTCATATCTGCCTAAACTCGTATATCAATGTCGGATAAACACGATCAGAGTTTGTCGGGATTGAAACTTCAGCATTTAAATGATATTCTTTTTGAATATATGTTCGCTATTTGTTTGAACGTCTTGACATCATGGACGCAGGACAATTAACCAGCGGGGAATAGTGAACTCCAGTTAGTAATAAAATTGAATAGATTATTTTGAGAAATATCTTATTTCGCAGTTTGCCGAATTCGAAATTTGGTCCCCTAGTTGCTTGGTTTGCGCTCAAGAAATTGTCATTTATTATAAACTTACAATTCTGTTCGCGAGTGTGACCTCCGTCCAGGGTTGTCCTGAAATCGCTATTTTATCAATAACTGAGATAATTTTGTTTCTCCCACTTTACCTGGTCCTTCGAAAAGCCATTCGTCTCCGGCGATTCGTTTATTTCCGGTATCGTCGACGAAGTCCCGCAGGGCAGACAGTCGTAGAGCAGAGTTCGGGGGTACAACTCGCATGGGAGTCACTTTCTACAAAGATTTGTAATGTATTTGCTATTTTGGTTCACGTTATTATCATTGTCGCTTTTTAATATTTTGATAATTTCTTAATTTTTTCTGGTTCATTTCTTAAATATAGAAAATTATTTATGATGAAGGGAAAAGCTATGGCATTTAAAATTTATATTTATCGACTATTGAAAAAATTGCAAAGTAAAAGCCACTTTTGATTTGCCCATTAGCAACAGGCATAAATAATCGAATAAAATTAGTCCAAGCTCGGCCTACGCTCTCTTGTCAACTCACCGTGCACACAGATTCCCCAGGGTAGAGCGGAAAGGGTTCCTGCTCCAACCGAACCTCCTTGTCGGCGTGACGCAGTCTCACCTAGACCATAACCAAAAAATTTTTATTAACATTTACGATATTTGTTTCGCATTGTTTGAGAAAATATGCCTATTGGACGAGTTTTAGAACTTTCTCAAAATGGCGTCCGCACGAATGTGTTTCTCGACATTTCGTGAAACTATTGACTGGTCTAACCTGTCCGATTGTGTCGAACATTACATTGCCGTCGCCATCGCGCATCGTCGGATTGTCGATGATGCAGAAGTGTCGTGGCGGCACAATGATCATCTTATCCGGACCGACGATCACCCTATGAAATAGAAAAAGTCCCGTAAAAAATTAAAAACGGAGCTACGGTGGAACCCCATGGACCATGGCTTATACTGTCATCACCACCCTTGAAAAATGAACAAATTATTTTGCATTTAACAATTTCATTTCACAAATGTTGTAGATAGAATAATTCTTCTATTTTATTGTTTTTCAACCTGTCCGCATAATTTTATGTGAAGTACCGTTTGAACGTAAAACAAAATGTGAAATCGTAAACACATGCTGGAATTAAACTACGATTCGAATCCTGTATCCGATTGGCCTCCTACCGTTCATTGTCCTGCCGGATGTAGGTCCTGGGTCCGACCTCCAGACGCGTCACATTGGTCGTCTGGTCGAGGACATGCAGGTAGTAGTAGGGAGCCACCCGGAAGATGGCATCGTCCGAATTGGAGTGGCCGGCTCGCTTCTGAGCCGCCATGTTGATTGGTTGGGTGTTCGTCTTGGCACGGAAGTCTCAACAATTAACAGCTGCCTGTAACGGAGCAACACAACGACTTTAAAATAAAATAATGGATTATTCTAAAAAAAAAATTGCGTTTTTAACAGAAAATCCTGTAGTGCATACATACGACGTACACATGTAGAACCTACATACTCCAAATGCACTGACTACAGTGGTTTGCAATCTAAAAAAAATAGTTGGGAATGTTGTGGCAATTCTGAGCCTTCCAAACTGAGTAATTCAAATTTCCCGCCGTTCGTAAAATATTCCTCACGTGACTAGTGAAATGTCAATTTCATTCGCAAAGTTCCATTTGTTGTAGCTTCATCCTTTTTGTTTTGGAGATGTCTCGTTTCAAAGTTCATCTTTTAGACTAATCGAAATGTTCGCGAAAACTCGCAAAGGCTTTTAAAAGACTTTGACAATTGTTTTCGTTTAAAATTGTAATATGGTGGCTATTTTCTCAACGCTCCTTTTATTAGTAACAAACAAGCTTGCCCCGCCCCTCAGTGTCTCCTTTCGGGCGAAACAATGAACAAATCACAAAAAAGCAGCCATGCTTCTCCAAAAGAATGTCAAAGAGATATTTGCATAATTACCCTTTTTGTCAACGTGGTTATTTCGAGGTTGTTGAGCCGGTGGTGAAGTCAATATGAGTAATTTTGACAGAACCGGTTACATAAAAAAATATATTTAATTCCTTCACTCCAGTTTTGTGGAGAGACGATGTTTCGTTAAAAACTGATCACAGATGTATTTCACCTATTGTTTGTCCTCGACTACGCGCTTGGTATTTCCCACAGTTGCGCAACACTCCGCTGCTGTCTCCGCAATGTGATGAATCAGAAGCGGCTTCCTATCATGAGGGGCGTAAGTGTCCACTTAAGTGGTAAACAATTTTTGGATCGATCGAGACGAGGTGCGTTTATCTATTGGCCACACGCTCTTGATTTCGATACATATGAGACCTACTCAATGTGCCGACTCGCCACAACGCAATCCGGATCAGTTAATGTTTTGTGTTCAAACGGCGAATGTGTGTGACGTCACTTTAGTTGGGTTGTTTATCCGAAATGTTCAAAGGGAAGAAGTGACATCATACCAATTGTGTTGATTATTATTGTAAAACAATCTGTACTTGGGTTGCGCTAACAGGCATGTGATATGACAGGCATGTGATATGCCGCGGCACGAATCAAATTCGAGTGCTGGACGATATTACGTAGGTTTCACCACGGAGTGTCCCAAAAGCATCAATTCAATGTAATTCAAAATGGCATTTCCAATGTATGGAGACTTTTGGGACACCCTGTATTTTGTGATTAATTAAGATTTTGATGATCTGTTTAGCGACAACGAAACATTTGTTTCAGAACTTTGTTCTAATCCATAAAGTTTGAAATTTGATTTGAAAATGTACAACAAAAAAGAAAAAATCAAGTAGTCATCCAAATTAACCGTTTCTAATTTGTACGAACATATTTCTAGGCTCGTTTTATGATGTTTTAAATATTTTCTCTGGTGTTAATTAATTGTAGATCCGGCCATTACGATGTCAAACAAATTTCTACAGGCATTTGTATGTATCGCGTTGTCCCTAGCAGCGGCGTTTCTCGGACACTCCAAACAACTCGGGTAGTCGGCCGAAATCACCGAGAGAGTTCGGCTTTCGGGTAGCAGGTTACGTCGATTACACATGTAATTTGTCTGTTTTTCTTTTGTAATTTTCTCACTTCCTGTTGGAAAATGTAGCTACAAAAAGCTCGGTCGATTCACTTTTTTCTCCCACCAGATACTTCAGCAGTTTGTGGAAGAAAAAAGCTTGTTAGTCGACATTTATTCAATAATTTAAGGAGAACTTGTTCGTCAAGAAAATATTAAGTTAATCGGTCTTTAGCAAATGGTAATCAACATTTCTGTAAACTTTCTAAGAAATGGGGTTTTTCCTCCGTGCAAAATTACCCAGCAACACGCCCTTTGTAAAGCAAATTTTGATAACTCGCTATCTCATAACGAGACATGACAATTCAAATTAATTCCAAACGCCCGTGTGCTACATAACAAACCAGTAATAACTAATATTAAAGCTAGAATAAGGTTTAAATGTTCTATTTAAATGGATAATGTTTGATTTTAAACATAGATATATGTGGGATACTCGAGAGCTTGTTAAAACTGCTGCTTACCTTTTGCAGAAGAGCTTTCAAAAGGAATTGTGATGCTAGTTCAACCGCTGTAACTTATGACAACCGGTGCTTACGTGTCGCTGCAGTAGTAACCATAGCAATAATCGTTATTTTTTCCATATTGGACATTTGGCTGTAGAATGACTGTCCCTGTTTGCTTTATTGACAAATTTATGTGTGTCATGCGAGCAGATTCGTTCCGCGTTTAGTTCGATTGATACGACCAGAAAATGTTTAGTTTAAACGCCGATATTGTACAGATTATAATCTAAAAATTCAGAATCGTTTTTTTATTTTATTGTGTGGCCATCTTCCTTCGTACATTTTCTAAAACACAAAACAATATTTATTTGGCAAAGTGAATTGATTTGGGTATTAACGAATTCACAACTATTATCGATCGTTCAGTGCCGTAAAAATGTTAAAGGTGCATAGGGCTGTAAGTTCGCCACGAATGAAGATGGGCGTGGTATTTTTTGAATAACCCGCGCTCTAGGGGGCTAACTTTGAAATAATTTGCAGACTTGAGACCTTGACATTTAATATAAACTTCTTATATGCCTAACAATCTAAACATTTCTCCAGTTTCAGTAGAATTCCTATATGTATTGTGAAAATTCTTATGTACAATGGAATAATTCAGGCTAGGTTTATCAGTTATCTCAACCTTATTTAAAAAGTATTGATTAAGATTTACGGTGAACGATTCTCATGTGCAGTGCCCCTCAATCTCTGTAGCCAAAGAAGCGAATGAGTAGAGTGTGCATAATAATTTAATATTTACCTGCACCAAGTGGCAATAAATTGGAACTCTCATGTCAATCATATTATTCTTCACGGTTTGAACGTTTTTAAAGTTTTTTATTTGCGGTGCGGTTGTTGTCGGATCGCAAAATATTTTGTCGCATTTGGAAAAATAATTCATGTGCGCGCGCCATATTTTATCTACCACATCCTTTCTTCCTCCTGAAATCAAGCCAAAGATTTTATCTTTGAATAATGATTGCTATGAGCTTTCGTTGGTGACCAACTGAGGTGCAATTCTGCAAGGAGACAGCTCCTTATTGGTCAGCCGCATTATGGCCAAGAATATATGAATCTGTGCTCTAGCATATGCATTAAAGATCATTGATGACGGTTTATCTTAACAGGTGCTGACTCCAAGCGGCCAAACGCCAAAGTTTCAAATCGACAAGATGACTTTTGAACTTTCGGGTTTTTCGATGTCTCGTTGATCGAGTGGCGTCGCGAAAATTGCACAGGTGAAGACGTGTTTTTCGGTTCCGGTGCTGTGTTTAATTTGTTTATCGGCAAATGTCCTGCAGAAATGGAACGAAAAGCGGCAAAGAAAAATGATTTGCTATTGGTGTAGGAATATGATGAATTTGCGCGGGCCTCTCCCATCTTGAACGCAAAATATTCGGGACTGCGGGTGTCCCTGGTGAGCTGAAGAACCTTGCATTCTGCGGTCAATTATCTCGATGAATATTTTTTGCTAAATCTTTCGCTGGTCAAGACAAAGAGGATCTTGGAGGATTGACCACCACACGATTGTCTTGCCGTCGTTTTGACTAATGAATTGGGTAAGAATTCGTTTATTATGTTGGCTTATTTGCATGTGGCGTTGGTAGAGTGGGTGGCAGGGGACCTAAGTCTCGGGGGTTCGCTCCCCCCTTCCCCAGCGCAAAGGACCTCCATGAGGAAAGGGCCTGTTGTGGCTCTGGTCGAGATCGCAGATGAACTCTGGGGCCTCCGTGAGTGTTGAGCAAAGTTTTTTTTGCGCAAAAGCAGGCGCTGTTCTTTAGATTGTTTTGACGGGTCAGATACGAATCTGGCAATTATTTCGAACATCGGCGCGCTATCTCGCCAACCGCCATCTTAAATGCAGAGAAGGAGGTGGAGGAAGGTGGTGTTACAAATATATTTTTGCACCATATTGTTTTTGTTTGCAGGGTATTTGTTACGAAATGTGATTTAATTTGATAAAAATTCAGTATTTTACCATTCCACGTCTTGGATGTCAGAGATGACCTTTTGCATCTTTCTGACATATTCCTGAGACACGCATATTTATGTTGTAGTTTCGAAAAGTCGAGCAGCAAAAGCAAAAGAAAAGGGAACCAAATCAATAAAAAGTTGTTTAAATTTTGAAAGGGGGCATTAGGAAAAAAGAAAAAAATTAACATAAGGCTAATTTGCGGTTTTGTCACGAAATGCAACAAATTGTTTGTTTTCAGAAAACGTGTTTTATTTTCATTTTTCATATGCCCATTTAATAGAAGCATATAATGTTATTGTCATTTTCGGGACATAAAAATCCTTTGGCAAAAGGTATATTAAATGTCATCCGTTGGTTATGCATTATTATCTACTGAATTGTTGCTTATAACTTCTCTTGTAAGTTATAAGTAAGGCCCGGAAACTGTGTAACAAGTTTGTGTAAGTTGGTTGCACTTCATTTTTAATAAATTGCTATGGTTGATTTGAATGCAATTGAAGAAATTATCATCCTTTACTGTCTAGGTGTTTGAGATTGAATATTTGTACAACAGTAGAGGAAAGAGTAAAAATTATGAAAAGCAAAAACAATCTTATTTTTTTCGAATTTTTTTTAGTGAATTTGCCGAAGTTGAGTCGCCCAATCTGACCGCTGCTAGATGGCAACATCTGATGGTCTAATTTTGTTGAATTCAAAATAAATAGCAATTCAGATATGCATACATATTTGTGGACTGTTTTAAAATACTGAACGGAGCTCTCGTCGAAAGTGTGCCTACGCCGACTTTTACTGAACATGTACGTACCCGGGATTGTTATGTTTATACAAAAACGCGACGGAAACCAGTTAACATTTGGCTGACACCTGACAAATTGCAAAATGCACGTAACGCCAGATGCGCCCAAACCCCATCACTGCCTTACAGTCGTTCCTGTACCCCTCTTGGTGCACCGTGAGGGGCACATTAAAACAAAAGTTATTGTGAACTTGTGAATGTTAAATGGCGCGAACCTGTCCGGGATGCAACCGCTTCCTTTTCACAGGCATGTTGACTTTGAACCATGCTTACTTACCAATACATTTCTGACTATTTCACAATTGGAAAGTGACAGTTTTCGAGAATAGAGTATCAGTCCAAACGAGTAAAAGGTTAGTTCATAATAAAGCGATCGAGGTGATGTTTTATTTCTATATTTCATATATATTTTATAACTAGAGAAATTACCCGGTAATAAACTTAAATAGCATGAGTTATCGGTAGTAGTTACATTCTAAATTTCTTCAATCAACCCCAGTAAACTTAAATTCCTGATATTTTTTAACAATGCAATGAGATCGGCATAGAAAAGCAATTCAAATTTTTCTAGATTAAAATGTTAAAACGTTGTCATTAAAACTATGTAACCATTTAATTACAACCGTCTACGAATTCGACATTGGTAGCCTAATTTGAAATAGTCCATGTAATTAATTGTCTTGCCGTGTAGACGCCGTCTAATCGTCAATTTTCCCCTTGGTAGGTCCCTATTTATAATGTTAGACCGTTTCAGGTTTTTGCGAACACTAGAAGTTTCGAACTACAATAACAATGGCAGGACAATAATCGTAAAATATAATCCTCGTTTGGTTTTGAATTGCACTATCAAAAGTTATTTGTAGTTGATAACTATCATAAAAAATATGTCCTGAAATTGAGATTGTTATGATTGTGCGTTTACACGACAAGGCTTTCAAGAGTGATCAAAATTTTAATTTGAAGATTGGGAGAATTATCTTACAGAAAACACGACATAATCCTTGAAATCAAGAAGAGGCATTAAAACGAGAAGAAATTTATTTGCTCAAATTGAGATCATGCTGAGGACATAGTCGGACGCCCAACAAAATGTGATCGATTATATATTCGCGATCGGCCTGCTAACCCGTCTGACCGAATGTTCATTTATAATCGTTGTCTCTTCTCGATTCTCTCAAAGTTGTGTAAATCATAACTTGGCAATATGATTGACAACATGAACGATTGACATATGCCATGATTTACGGGGGAATATGTAATTGTGATGTCATTTCGAGTTCACTTGAGCAAGGCCGTCAATCATCATTATCTGGCATCAATCGCTGCCGGAGGCCGCATCTCATGTCACGACACAAGAAATTTTTTTTCTCACGATTTCTGACGCACACAAAAAAATAATGAAACTTCCGGAACATATTGACTGCGAAGATCGAAACGAAAAAATGTAAAAGCTCATTGAAAATGCGCAGAGGCGAGACTTCAGATTGAGATTCCACTAAAATACATGTAGGCGGAACTTGAAGCATCAATGAACTTACCATGTCCCAAGTTAAACAAACACGCATACATTTCCGAAAACGACATTCCCTATGAAAATAGTAAGTTTGCAAGCGTCAAGGACATGATGTAGTTGTTGCGCTCTTTTGCCTTTGCGACTGGAGTGTTGAGACGAAAATCTGATATTTAAGAAAAATCTGTAATGACAATTCTAAATTATGCCACTCTACAAGGCGAAGTGGTTGGTGTTCGGCAAACTAAATTGCCAGTTTTCCCAGATTCCAGGTCAGATCAGAACGCCATCTTTTGGTGAGGACTGTGGAAAGTCTGAATATAATTTCCTAATTCATGTTCGCCATTCGCACCAAAGCGCGTGGTTGATATATAATTATCAAACGTCTCATGAATTGGCCCCAAATCTGCGAATGGCAACGGCGCTATCCAGGGAAATGATTTTCTACTGTATAGTCCTTTCAGCCCTGTTGGTTGTTCCCTAATCTATATCCGCGTGTCGAGCGCAGAATTACAAAAACAATTTTCACATTAAATTGTTATCTTAAGTTGAAAAATATTGACGAACATTCTACAAGTAGAACTGGACGTCAAATATATTCATTCGTTTTCACTGACTGATTCAGTGATTCGCTGTGCACATGTAGAGGGGCTGTACGACTCGTCGTTGGCCCATTCGGTATTGAGACTGACTGTGGCTCGGCGGTCCCGGGTTCAATTCTCGGCGCAGGTTCTCGATTAATCGATCCCGGGGTACTGGTGAAAATGTGCCCCTCGCATAGTGCTTGATCAACATCATGATGGGCACAGAAACGTCTGTAGTGCAGTGATGACAGTGATGGGAAATTTAAAAAAGGTGCCCTGATGGGGAACTTGGGAACTAAAACATTCTTCAATATTGGTCGAGTGGCTTGGGAACGGTAGTTTCCGGTCGAGTGTATATTATTAGAAATATGATTATATATTATTAGAAATTTGATTAGAAGTAAATTATTTCTTGATTAAAAGGTTGGAGGTGCGAATTGTGTGCCGTGCGGACGATGCGCCAGACGAATGATGATGGTGCGGACTCCGATACCTGAGTCTGATGCTAAGGAAAATACGTGCGGAGTCGATTTCAATTTTCGTAGATACCATCATCTTGAAGTGATTTTAATTGGCAATCAATTTTTATATTATGTTCGATGTAATCAGTAGTTGCGTTGGCCAATTTGGGGGAAAGATATTGTAATATGGCAACATGGCACACTGTGATTAAAGGTCGGAACAACTCTGCGGATAAATAACTTGTGGATAACACTGAACGGTGTGTGGCGATAGGCGTCGGTCTCTGGCAGTTACATGTGTTTAAGGGCCGTTTTA
This sequence comes from Mycogona germanica, assembly GCA_034698785.1. NCBI lineage: Eukaryota > Metazoa > Arthropoda > Diplopoda > Chordeumatida > Chordeumatidae > Mycogona > Mycogona germanica. The sequence continues at coordinate 1,503 of JAQGBY010000505.1, read as the reverse complement.
CTCGGCCTTTACCGCAAATGTTTGATGAGCGTTGGAAAACCTACAAGGTTATGTGTTCCTCGACCATCTGCACTCTTGGGCCTACTGCCATGTCAAAAGGTCGAAGCATATAGGAGTTTGTTTTACCAGATTATCGTTAGACTGCCTTAAATTGTCGTGGATACGGTGTACACCTACGGTGCTCTAAATTTTCCTAGTGCGTAGGAACCGATATCTTTCCTTAAGTATGGTCTGGGGTGAATTTAGATTTATCAGATTCGTAAATCATTTTCCAATTGCATGTACGCCGGCGTTATGACATGGGTTAATCGGCTGTAAGTACTAGACGCATATTATTTAATATGAACACGTACAGGTGTTTAGCGGAGCAATTTATCAATATTATCTTTTGACAGTAGCCAATATGCATGCAGATCTGGAATTGTTGTTCAGATAAAAATTATATAATTAGTCCCACCTGAAAATTTTTAGGCAACTCTCTGGTGAACTTAATATGTTCCGTGAATAGCAGAAACGTAATCTCGTTATCTTCCTGGAACCAACCCAAATGACGGGACTACTGTTTTTAGTTTTCTAATTGCCCGTGCACTCAGCGAAATATGAGGACCTGAACAAGTTATTGTTTGACTGAAGTGTTGTTTTTTTATCAGAAATTTGATCGATATTGACTTGATGTTGCTGGTTTTATACGTGACGACATCACTAAAATGTATAGCACAAAACACCTTTGGACAATTCTGTGTGGGTCAGTCGGAGAGGTGGTTTAGCTCCTAGCCGGGTGGTGGCGCTGCCAGAACCACGGGGCATTATTTTCTTTGGCTAGATCTAGCAAATATCTTGAGCAAGTGGTTGCGGATGGCTGCGAATCCCGCATTTTCGTCCGTCGCGCGTTCCAGTCGGAGTTTTCGCTCGTGAGGATGTCTGTACGTGGAGCTCTCTCGGCTCTCTTCCAGCAACATGCTCGCACGCGTATTCGGTTCCAAATGTCAAAGGTGCATCGCACTGAGCGGGGTATATATATATGGAAGAAAGCTATTGGCTCAGTTGAGCACATTCTGGCTGGCGAGGGGTGCGTCGGATCGGATGCGCCGTGCGTGTGTCTCCGTGTCCTGTCTGTTCTGGGGTGATATAACCAGAAGCCAACAGCGTAGAAAAAATCCCCCGATTTGTGCCTGTGGATGGGGGGGGTGACATTGGAGAATTTTTTATTTTACAAGAGTAAAAAGTCGACTGTCAACTGAAAGTTATGTTGTCATGTTGATTAGATAGTATTCCAAAATTTAAGTATTTTTCTTTTGGTGTGTGTGTTCTCGAATTTTTCTGATAAGAAATCTGCTTCCTATTGGTTTTAGTGGATCGAGGATCTGTCTGCTCATTAGAAGGTGTTGGGTTCGAGCCTCCAAAAGTACTTCCATTGAACATAGATGCGGACAGTGACATTGGGGGTTTCAATCGTTTTTGTTCTCATAAAATTGTGTTTGTACATCTAGTCGTTCTGTAACC